>CM062106.1:4871769-4955387 GCA_031163375.1 Conogethes punctiferalis | reverse complement strand
TCCCCCCGTTTCATAGATCTCCCTCTCCATCGTCACCCCTTTCTCAGAATCTTCCTGATTTTCCTGTATAAGCACCCCCAGACTGCTCTCCCTTCACAGATCCTGTACTCCCCCTTCTACAATCCACTAGCTCCCCCCTTTTGATGAGATTCTCCTCTGCATCATTACCCCTTCCGTCAGATCATCCTGGATTAGCCCTTACTATTAGCATCCCCCTGATGCTTCACCTTCACAGATCCTGTCCCCTCCCTACGACATTCCCGCCAGCCCCCCCCCCTTCCCATCAACTCTTCCGTTTCCGTCTGATCCTTCCTTTTCATCATCATCACCCTTTCCTGTTTGGTTGCTTCTGGGTTGCTTCCTAGTTGCTGCCAGGGTTGTTTCCTGGGTTGCTTCCTGGGCTGCTTCCTGGTTGCTGCCTGGTTTTCACCTGGTTTGTTGCCTGGGTTGTTTCCTGGGTTGCTTTCCTGGGTTGCTTCCAGTGTTGCTTCCTGGGTTGCTGCCTGGGTTGCTGCCTGGGGTGTCTCCGGCTTGCTCCTGGGTTGCTTCCAGGGTTTGCTTCCTGGGTTGCTGGCTGGTTTGTCCTCCTGCCTTGTGGCCTGGGTTGCCTTCCAGGGTTGCTTCCTGGGGTTGCTGCCTGGGTTGCTACCTGGGTTGCTGCCTGGTTTGTCACCTGGTTTGTTGCTGGGTTGCTTCCTGGGTTGCTGCCTGGTTGGTTGCCCTGGTTGTTTCCATGGGTTGATTTCCTGGTTGCTTCCTGGGTTGCTCCAGGGTTGCTTCCTGGGGTGCTGCCTGGTTTGTCACCTGGTTTGTTGCCTGGTTGTTTCCTGGTTGTTTTCTGGGTTGCTTCCTGGGTGCTTCTGGGTGCCTTCCTGGGTGCTGCCTGGTTTGTCTCCTGCTTGTTGCCGGGTTGCTTCCAGGGTTGTTTCCTGGGTTGCTTCCGGGTGCTTCCTGGTTTGCACCTGGTTTGTTTCCTGGGGTTGTTCCTGGGTTTGCTTCCTGGTTGCTTCCTGGGTTGCTTCCGGGTTGCTTCCTGGGTTTGCTTCCTGGGTTGCTGCCTGGTTTGTCTCCTGCTTGTTTTTCCCCCCCCCCCCCCCCCCCCCCCCCTTGGCCGGGTTGATCTCCTGGCTGTTGCTGGGTTGCATCCTGGGTTGCTGCCAGGGTTGCTGCCTGGTTTGTCACCTGGCTTGTACATGGTTGTTTTCCTGGGTTGCTTCCTGGGTTGCTCCTGGTTGCTTTCCTGGGTTGCTTTCTGGGTAACTGCCGGGTTGCCGCCTGGATTGTCTCCTGGCTTGTTGCCTGGGTGCTTCCAGGGTATTGCTGCTATGGTTGCTGCCAGGGTGCTTCCTGGGATTGCTTCCTGGTGCTGCCTGTTTGTCTCCTGGCTTGTTGCCTGGGAGGCATTCCAGGGTGGCTGCCAGGGGTTGCCTTCTGGGTTGCTTCCTGGGTTGCTGCCTGGGTTGCATCCTGGGTTGCTTCCTGGTTGCTGCCTGGTTTGTCCTCTGCTTGTTGCCTGGGTTGCTTCCTGGGTGCGTCCTGGGTTGCTTCCTGGGTTGCATCCTGGGTTGCTTCCTGGGATGCTGCCTGGTTTTGGTCTCCTGGCTTGTTGCCCTGGGATGCTTCCAGGGCTGCTCCAGGGTTGCTTCCTGGGTTGCTTCTGGGTTTGCTGCCTGGGTTTGCTTCCTGGGTTGCTTCTCTGGGATGCTGGCCTGGTTTGTCTCTGGCTTGTTGCCTGGGTTGCTGCAGGGTTGCTTCCTGGTTGCTTCCTGGGTTGCTGCCTGGTTTGTCCTCCTAGCTTTGTTGCCTGGGTGCTTCCTGGGTTGTTGCCTTGGGTTGCATGCCAGGGTTGCTGCCAGGGTAGCCTCCTGGTTGCCTCTGGGTTGCTGCCTGGTTTGTTGCCTTGGGTTGCTTCCTGGGTTACTGGCAGGGTTGTTGCCTGGTTAGTTCCTGGGTTGCTTCCTGGTTGCTTCCTGGGGTTGCTGCTGGGTTGCTTCCTGGGTTGCTTCCTGGGTGTTTGTTCCTGGGTTGCTGCTAGGGTTGCTGCCAGGGTTAGCTTCCTGGTGTTGCTTCCTGGGTTTGCTGCCTGGTTTGTCACCTGGTTTGTTGCCTGGTTGCTTTCTGGGTGACTGCCAGGGTTGCTGCCTGGTTTTGCCTCCTGGGTTGCTTCCTGGGTTGCTGCCTGGTTTGTCACCTGGTTTGTTGCCTGGGTTGTTCCGGGGTGCTTCCTGGGTGCCTCCTGGGTTGCTGCCTGGTATGTCACCTGGCTTGCTTCCTGGGTTGCTGCCTGGTTTGGCTCCTGGTCTTGCTGCCTGGGTTGCTGCCAGGGTTGCTCCTGGGTTGTTGCCCAGAGTTGCTTCCTGGGTTGCTGCCTGGTTTGTCACCTGGATTGCTTCCTGGGTTCTTTCAGGGTTGCTGCAGGGTTGCTGCCAGGGTTGCCTCCTGGTTGCTGCTAGGGTTGCTGCCAGGGTGCTTCCAGGGTTGCTTCCTGGGTTGCTGCCGGGTTTGTCCCTGGTTTGTTGGCCTGTTGGTTGCTTGGGTTGTTTCCTGGGTTGCTTCTGGGTTAACTTCCTGGTTGTTCCCTGGGTTGCTCCCTGGGTGCTTCCGGTTGCGTCCTGGGTTGCTTCCTTGGTGTTGCTGCCTGGTTTGTCCTCCTGGCTATGTGGCCTGGGTTGCTTCCAGGTTTGTTTCCTGGGTTGTTTCCTTGGGTTGCTTCTGGGTTGCTTACTGGGTAACTACTGGGTTGCTTCCTGGTTGCTTTCTGGGTAACTGCCAGGTTTGCTGCCTGGATTTCCTCCTGGGTTGCTTCCTGGGTTGCTGCCGGGTTTTGTCACCCTGGTTTGTTGCCTGGTTGTTTTCCTGGGTTTGCCTTCCTGGGGTTGCTTCCTGGGTTGCTGCCTGGTTTGTCCTCCTGGCTTGCTGCCCTGGGTTGCTTTCAGGGTGCTTCCTGGGTTGCTGCCAAGGGTTGCTTCCAGGGTGCCTCCTGGTTTGCTGCTAGGGTGCTGCCAGGGTTGGCTTCCAGGGTTGCTTCCTGGGTTGCTGCCTGGATTGTCTCCTGGCTTGCTGCCTGGGTTGCTTTCAGGGTTGCTTCCTGGGTTGTGCCAGAGTTGCTTCCTGGGTTGCTGCCTGGTTTGTCACCTGGATTGCTTCCTGGGTTGCTTCCTGGGGGGTTTGCGGCCAGGGGGTGCCTTTCCTGGGTTGCCTCCTGGGTTGCTGCTAGGGTATGCTGCCCAGGGTTGCTTCCTGGGGTTGCTTCCTGGTTGCTGCCTGGTTTGTCACCTGGTTTGTGCCTGTGGTTTGTTCTTGGGTTGTTTCCTGGGTTGCTTCCTGGGTTACTTCCTGGGTTGTTCCCTGGGTTGCTTCCTGGTTGCTTCCAGGGTTGGCTTCCTGGGTTGCTTCCCTGGGTGCTGCCTGGTTTGTCTCCTGTCTGTGGCATGGGGTTGCTTCCAGGGTTGTTCCTGGGTTGTTCCTGGGTTGCATTCCTGGGTTGCTTACTGGGTAACTGACCTGGGTTGCTTCCTGGGTTGCTTTCTGGGTAACTGCCAGGTTTGCTGCCTGGTTTGCCTCCTGGGTTGCTTCCTGGGTTGCTGCCTGGTTTGTCACCTGGTTTGTTGCCTGGGTTGTTTCCTGGGTTGCTTCCTGGGTTGCTTCATGGGTTGCTGCCTGGTTTGTCTCCTGGCTTGCTGCCTGGGTTGCTTTCAGGGTTGCTTCCTGGGTTGCTGCCAGGGTTGCTTCCAGGGTTGCCTCCTGGGTTGCTGCTAGGGTTGCTGCCAGGGTTGCTTCCTGGGTTGCTTCCTGGGTTGCTGCCTGGTTTGTCTCCTGGCTTGCTGCCTGGGTTGCTTTCAGGGTTGCTTCCTGGGTTGTTGCCAGAGTTGCTTCCTGGGTTGCTGCCTGGTTTGTCACCTGGATTGCTTCCTGGGTTGCTTCCTGGGTTGCTGCCAGGGTTGCTTCCAGGGTTGCCTCCTGGGTTGCTGCTAGGGTTGCTGCCAGGGTTGCTTCCTGGGTTGCTTCCTGGGTTGCTGCCTGGTTTGTCACCTGGTTTGTTGCCTGGGTTGTTTCCTGGGTTGCTTCCTGGGTTACTTCCTGGGTTGTTCCCTGGGTTGCTTCCTGGGTTGCTTCCAGGGTTGCTTCCTGGGTTGCTTCCTGGGTTGCTGCCTGGTTTGTCTCCTGGCTTGTTGCCTGGGTTGCTTCCAGGGTTGCTTCCTGGGTTGCTTCCTGGGTTGCTTCCTGGGTTGCTGCCTGGTTTGTCTCCTGGCTTGTTGCCTGGGTTGCTTCCTGGGTTGCTTCCTGGGTTGCTTCCTGGGTTGCTGCCTGGTTTGTCTCCTGGCTTGCTGCCTGGGTTGTTTACTGGGTTGCCTCCTGGGTTGCTGCCTGGTTTGTCACCTGGCTTGTTGCCTGGGTTGTTTCCTGGGTTGCCTCCTGGGTTGCTGCCTGGTTTGTCTCCCGGCTTGTTGCCTGGGTTGTTTCCTGGGTTGTTTCCTGGGTTGCCTCCTGGGTTGCTGCCTGGTATGTTGCCTTCTGTGTTGCTTCCTGGGTTGCTTCCAGGGTTGCTTCCTGGGTTGCTTCCAGGGTTGCTTCCTGGGTTGCTGCCTGGTTTGTCTCCTGGCTTGCTGCCTGGGTTGCTTCCTGGGTTGCTTCCTGGGTTGCTGCCTGGTTTGTCTCCTGGCTTGTTGCCTGGGTTGCTTCCAGGGTTGCTTCCTGGGTTGTTGCCAGAGTTGCTTCCTGGGTTGCTGCCTGGTTTGTCACCTGGATTGCTTCCTGGGTTGCTTCCTGGGTTGCTGCCAGGGTTGCTGCCAGGGTTGCTGCCTGGTTTGTCTCCTGGCTTGTGGCCTGGGTTGCTTCCAGGGTTGTTTCCTGGGTTGTTTCCTGGGTTGCTTCCTGGGTTGCTTCCAGGGTTGCTTCCTGGGTTGCTTCCTGGGTTGCTTCCTGGGTTGCTTACTGGGTAACTACCTGGGTTGCTTCCTGGGTTGCTTTCTGGGTAACTGCCAGGTTTGCTGCCTGGTTTGCCTCCTGGGTTGCTTCCTGGGTTGCTGCCTGGTTTGTCACCTGGTTTGTTGCCTGGGTTGTTTCCTGGGTTGCTTCCTGGGTTGCTTCCTGGGTTGCTGCCTGGTTTGTCTCCTGGCTTGCTGCCTGGGTTGCTTTCAGGGTTGCTTCCTGGGTTGCTGCCAGGGTTGCTTCCAGGGTTGCCTCCTGGGTTGCTGCTAGGGTTGCTGCCAGGGTTGCTTCCTGGGTTGCTTCCTGGGTTGCTGCCTGGTTTGTCTCCTGGCTTGCTGCCTGGGTTGCTTTCAGGGTTGCTTCCTGGGTTGTTGCCAGAGTTGCTTCCTGGGTTGCTGCCTGGTTTGTCACCTGGATTGCTTCCTGGGTTGCTTCCTGGGTTGCTGCCAGGGTTGCTTCCAGGGTTGCCTCCTGGGTTGCTGCTAGGGTTGCTGCCAGGGTTGCTTCCTGGGTTGCTTCCTGGGTTGCTGCCTGGTTTGTCACCTGGTTTGTTGCCTGGGTTGTTTCCTGGGTTGCTTCCTGGGTTACTTCCTGGGTTGTTCCCTGGGTTGCTTCCTGGGTTGCTTCCAGGGTTGCTTCCTGGGTTGCTTCCTGGGTTGCTGCCTGGTTTGTCTCCTGGCTTGTTGCCTGGGTTGCTTCCAGGGTTGCTTCCTGGGTTGCTTCCTGGGTTGCTTCCTGGGTTGCTGCCTGGTTTGTCTCCTGGCTTGTTGCCTGGGTTGCTTCCTGGGTTGCTTCCTGGGTTGCTGCCTGGTTTGTCTCCTGGCTTGCTGCCTGGGTTGTTTACTGGGTTGCCTCCTGGGTTGCTGCCTGGTTTGTCACCTGGCTTGTTGCCTGGGTTGTTTCCTGGGTTGCCTCCTGGGTTGCTGCCTGGTTTGTCTCCCGGCTTGTTGCCTGGGTTGTTTCCTGGGTTGTTTCCTGGGTTGCCTCCTGGGTTGCTGCCTGGTATGTTGCCTTCTGTGTTGCTTCCTGGGTTGCTTCCAGGGTTGCTTCCTGGGTTGCTTCCAGGGTTGCTTCCTGGGTTGCTGCCTGGTTTGTCTCCTGGCTTGCTGCCTGGGTTGCTTCCTGGGTTGCTTCCTGGGTTGCTGCCTGGTTTGTCTCCTGGCTTGTTGCCTGGGTTGCTTCCAGGGTTGCTTCCTGGGTTGTTGCCAGAGTTGCTTCCTGGGTTGCTGCCTGGTTTGTCACCTGGATTGCTTCCTGGGTTGCTTCCTGGGTTGCTGCCAGGGTTGCTGCCAGGGTTGCTGCCAGGGTTGCCTCCTGGGTTGCTGCTAGGGTTGCTGCCAGGGTTGCTTCCTGGGTTGCTTCCTGGGTTGCTGCCTGGTTTGTCACCTGGTTTGTTGCCTGGGTTGTTTCCTGGGTTGCTTCCTGGGTTACTTCCTGGGTTGTTCCCTGGGTTGCTTCCTGGGTTGCTTCCAGGGTTGCTTCCTGGGTTGCTTCCTGGGTTGCTGCCTGGTTTGTCACCTGGTTTGTTGCCTGGGTTGCTTTCTGGGTTACTGCCAGGGTTGCTGCCTGGTTTGCCTCCTGGGTTGCTTCCTGGGTTGCTGCCTGGTTTGTCACCTGGTTTGTTGCCTGGGTTGTTTCCTGGGTTGCTTCCTGGTTTGTCACCTGGATTGCTTCCTGGGTTGCTTCCTGGGTTGCTGCCAGGGTTGCTTCCAGGGTTGCCTCCTGGGTTGCTGCTAGGGTTGTTGCCAGAGTTGCTTCCTGGGTTGCTGCCTGGTTTGTCACCTGGATTGCTTCCTGGGTTGCTTCCTGGGTTGCTGCCAGGGTTGCTTCCAGGGTTGCCTCCTGGGTTGCTGCTAGGGTTGCTGCCAGGGTTGCTTCCTGGGTTGCTTCCTGGGTTGCTGCCTGGTTTGTCTCCTGGCTTGCTGCCTGGGTTGCTTTCAGGGTTGCTTCCTGGGTTGTTGCCAGAGTTGCTTCCTGGGTTGCTGCCTGGTTTGTCACCTGGATTGCTTCCTGGGTTGCTTCCTGGGTTGCTGCCAGGGTTGCTTCCAGGGTTGCCTCCTGGGTTGCTGCCTGGTTTGTCTCCTGGTTTGTTGCCTGGGTTGCTTCCTGGGTTGCTTACTGGGTAACTACCTGGGTTGCTTCCTGGGTTGCTTTCTGGGTTACTGCCAGGGTTGCTGCCTGGTTTGCCTCCTGGGTTGCTTCCTGGGTTGCTGCCTGGTTTGTCACCTGGTTTGTTGCCTGGGTTGTTTCCTGGGTTGCTTCCTGGGTTGCTGCCTGGTTTGTCACCTGGTTTGTTGCCTGGGTTGCTTCCAGGGTTGCTTCCTGGGTTACTTCCTGGGTTGTTCCCTGGGTTGCTTCCTGGGTTGCTGCCAGGGTTGCTTCCTGGGTTGCTTCCTGGGTTGCTTCCAGGTTTGTTTCCTGGGTTGTTTCCTGGGTTGCTTCCTGGGTTGCTTCCAGGTTTGTTTCCTGGGTTGTTTCCTGGGTTGCTTCCTGGGCTGTTTCCTGGGTTGCTGCCTGGTTTGTCTCCTGGCTTGTTGCCTGGGTTGCTTCCAGGGTTGCTTCCTGGGTTGCTGCCTGGTTTGCCTCCTGGGTTGCTTCCTGGCTTGTTGCCTGGGTTGCTTCCAGGGTTGCTTCCTGGGTTGCTGCCTGGTTTGTCTCCTGGCTTGTTGCCTGGGTTGCTTCCAGGGTTGTTTCCTGGGTTGCTTCCTGGGTTGCTTACTGGGTAACTACCTGGGTTGCTTCCTGGGTTGCTTTCTGGGTTACTGCCAGGGTTGCTGCCTGGTTTGCCTCCTGGGTTGCTTCCTGGGTTGCTGCCTGGTTTGTCACCTGGTTTGTTGCCTGGGTTGTTTCCTGGGTTGCTTCCTGGGTTACTTCCTGGGTTGTTCCCTGGGTTGCTTCCTGGGTTGCTGCCAGGGTTGCTTCCTGGGTTGCTTCCTGGGTTGCTGCCTGGTTTGTTGCCTGGTTTGTTTCCTGGGTTGTTTCCTGGGTTTTTTCCTGGGCTGTTTCCTGGGTTGCTGCCTGGTTTGTCTCCTGGCTTGTTGCCTGGGTTGCTTCCAGGGTTGTTTCCTGGGTTGCTGCCTGGTTTGTCTCTTGGCTTGTTGCCTGGGTTGCTTCCAGGGTTGTTTCCTGGGTTGCTTCCTGGGTTGCTTCCTGGGTTGCTGCCTGGTTTGTCCACTGGCTTGTTGCCTGGGTTGCTTCCAGGGTTGCTTCCTGGGTTGCTTCCTGGGTTGCTTCCAGGGTTGCTTCCTGGGTTGCTTCCAGGGTTGCTTTCTGGGTTGCTGCCTGGTTTGTCTCCTGGCTTGCTGCCTGGGTTGCTTCCTGGGTTGCTTCCTGGGTTGCTACCTGGGTTGCTGCCTGGTTTGTCTCCTGGCTTGTTGCCTGGGTTGCTTCCAGGGTTGCTTCCTGGGTTGTTGCCAGAGTTGCTTCCTGGGTCGCTGCCTGGTTTGTCACCTGGATTGCTTCCTGGGTTGCTTCCTGGGTTGCTGCCAGGGTTGCTGCCAGGGTTGCTGCCAGGGTTGCCTCCTGGGTTGCTGCTAGGGTTGCTGCCAGGGTTGCTTCCTGGGTTGCTTCCTGGGTTGCTGCCTGGTTTGTCACCTGGTTTGTTGCCTGGGTTGCTGCCAGGGTTGCTGCCAGGGTTGCTGCCAGGGTTGCCTCCTGGGTTGCTGCTAGGGTTGCTGCCAGGGTTGCTTCCTGGGTTGCTTCCTGGGTTGCTGCCTGGTTTGTCTCCTGGCTTGTTGCCTGGGTTGCTTCCAGGGTTGTTTCCTGGGTTGCTTCCTGGGTTGCTTCCTGGGTTGCTGCCTGGTTTGTCTCCTGGCTTGTTGCCTGGGTTGCTTCCTGGGTTGCTTCCTGGGTTGCTTCCTGGGTTGCTGCCTGGTTTGTCTCCTGGCTTGCTGCCTGGGTTGTTTCCTGGGTTGCCTCCTGGGTTGCTGCCTGGTTTGTCACCTGGCTTGCTGCCTGGTTTGTCTCCTGGCTTGCTGCCTGGGTTGTTTCCTGGGTTGCCTCCTGGGTTGCTGCCTGGTTTGTCACCTGGCTTGTTGCCTGGGTTGCTTCCTGGGTTGCTTCCTGGGTTGCTGCCTGGTTTGTCTCCTGGCTTGCTGCCTGGGTTGTTTCCTGGGTTGCCTCCTGGCTTTCTGCCTGGGTTGCTTCCAGGGTTGCTTCCTGGGTTGTTGCCAGAGTTGCTTCCTGGGTTGCTGCCTGGTTTGTCACCTGGATTGCTTCCTGGGTTGCTTCCTGGGTTGCTGCCAGGGTTGCTGCCAGGGTTGCTGCTAGGGTTGCTGCCAGGGTTGCCTCCTGGGTTGCTGCCTGGTTTGTCTCCTGGTTTGTTGCCTGGGTTGCTTCCTGGGTTGCTTACTGGGTAACTACCTGGGTTGCTTCCTGGGTTGCTTTCTGGGTTACTGCCAGGGTTGCTGCCTGGTTTGCCTCCTGGGTTGCTTCCTGGGTTGCTGCCTGGTTTGTCATCTGGTTTGTTGCCTGGGTTGTTTCCTGGGTTGCTTCCTGGGTTACTTCCTGGGTTGTTCCCTGGGTTGCTTCCTGGGTTGCTTCCAGGGTTGCTTTCTGGGTTGCTTCCTGGGTTGCTGCCTGGTTTGTTGCCTGGTTTGTTTCCTGGGCTGCTTCCTGGGTTACTTCCTGTGTTGTTCCTTGGGTTGCTTCCTGGGTTGCTTCCAGGGTTGCTTCCTGGGTTGCTTCCTGGGTTGCTGCCTGGTTTGTTGCCTGGTTTGTTTCCTGGGTTGTTTCCTGGGTTGCTTCCTGGGCTGTTTCCTGGGTTGCTGCCTGGTTTGTCTCCTGGCTTGTTGCCTGGGTTGCTTCCAGGGTTGCTTCCTGGGTTGCTGCCTGGTTTGTCTCCTGGGTTGCTTCCTGGGTTGCTTACTGGGTAACTACCTGGGTTGCTTCCTGGGTTGCTTTCTGGGTTACTGCCAGGGTTGCTGCCTGGTTTGCCTCCTGGGTTGCTTCCTGGGTTGCTGCCTGGTTTGTCACCTGGTTTGTTGCCTGGGTTGCTTCCAGGGTTGCTTCCTGGGTTACTTCCTGGGTTGTTCCCTGGGTTGCTTCCTGGGTTGCTGCCAGGGTTGCTTCCTGGGTTGCTTCCTGGGTTGCTTCCAGGTTTGTTTCCTGGGTTGCTTCCTGGGTTGCTTCCAGGGTTGCTTCCTGGGTTGCTGCCTGGTTTGTCTCCTGGCTTGCTGCCTGGGTTGCTTCCAGGGTTGCTTCCTGGGTTGTTGCCAGAGTTGCTTTCTGGGTTGCTGCCTGGTTTGTCACCTGGATTGCTTCCTGGGTTGCTTTTTGGGTTGCTGCCAGGGTTGCTGCCAGGGTTGCCTCCTGGGTTGCTGCTAGGGTTGCTGCCAGGGTTGCCTCCTGGGTTGCTGCCTGGTTTGTCTCCTGGTTTGTTGCCTGGGTTGCTTCCTGGATTGCTTCCTGGGTTGCTTCCTGGGTTACTGCCAGGGTTGCTGCCAGGGTTGCCTCCTGGGTTGCTGCTAGGGTTGCTGCCAGGGTTGCCTCCTGGGTTGCTGCCTGGTTTGTCTCCTGGCTTGTTGCCTGGGTTGCTTCCTGGGTTGCTGCCAGGGTTGCTGCCAGGGTTGCCTCCTGGGTTGCCTCCTGGGTTGCTGCCTGGTTTGTTGCCTGGGTTGCTTCCTGGGTTGCTTCCTGGGTTACTGCCAGGGTTGCTGCCTGGTTTGTTTCCTGGGTTGCTTCCTGGGTTGCTTCCTGGGTTGCTTACTGGGTAACTACCTGGGTTGCTTCCTGGGTTGCTTTCTGGGTTACTGCCAGGGTTGCTGCCTGGTTTGCCTCCTGGGTTGCTTCCTGGGTTGCTGCCTGGTTTGTCACCTGGTTTGTTCCCTAGGTTGCTTCCTGGATTGTTTCCTGGGTTGCTGCCTGGTTTATCTCCTGGGCTATTGCCTGGGCTGTTTCCACCCATGTAACCCGCTCCACTCTGTCCATTAGCGTTTCCCTTCCCACCAGCTGTCACTCCAGCCCCCCCTTCTACTGACGCACCCCCCTTTCCACCAGCTGATCCTGTTCCACCCTGACCTTCAGAGCCTCCTTTTCCACTGCTCAATCCCGCCCCTCCTTGAGAGCTTCCCTTCCCGCCAGCTGTCACGCCAGCCCCCCCTTCTACAGACGCACCCCCATTCCCGCCAGCTGATCCTGATGCACCCTGACCATTAGAACCTCCTTTTCCACCAGCTGATGCACCGCCGGATCCAGACCCACCAAGGGATCCATTTAATCCAAGCTGACCGGAGATTCCACCTTGAATAGGATAGATGATGTTCAGAAATAAGCTTTGTAATACAAATCATTTTTTTTATTTAGAGCATACAAACATTGTATGCATAACTAAATAAAAAAAAATATAGAGGCTCGACATAATGGCTTCCCTACGCCTGATGGAAACCGAAAGAGAAGCCTAAGTCGCTGTGACAACGGGCAAGTAACGGGTCAGTTACCTGTCAGTTGCCACCGCCATGCCGGCCCATCCCTATACCCCACGAGCTCCGGAAACCCTTCTCACCGGCAGGAACACGACCCCGAGGTCATTGGTTGCGGTATCCTATAGTTTGGAGGTCCTTCCACAGACGGACGGCTCAATTCGAAGATTCGCTACGCCCTACCTCCTTTTACACTTGTCAAGATCTGAGGGCGAAGGCATGGTGTTCTGAGATCCAGGCGCATTTTGTTGCCTACTTCAGACTCCGGTAGAACTAGGAATATTAGATATTTCATCATCATCATCAGCCCTCACAAGTTGTTCACCATTTTGGGTACCTAACCCTTGAAGGTCTCTTTCTTTCTCTTATCTTTTCCACACAACTCTTGAATAGCGAATAAATAGCTGAAAAAGCCATCAAACTGATTTGGAATTAGTGCAATGTCGATAAATTTTTAAAAATCGATATATCACCGGAAAATATATTTTCGTAAATTGATCGATTTCCTAGGTAGTTGATTAAGTCCCGGAAAATATTAAACGGCAGTTGAAATGTATTATCTATTCTGAATTTTAGTAAGGGATGTAAGGGAGCGACCTATCACCTTTTCGCTCCAAGCCATCCTCACCTGCCCGTGGTGCATCCTGCCGAACAACAAACGAGGCTCTGGCAAACCGACTGGTGGCGGTAAAACCATCACGATAGAAGGCGTAGCTAAATACCACAAGCCGATGACGGGCAGCAGCGTCACCGGAGCAAGAAGCTACGCCCTGCGATCGCCAACCCGCCTGCCCAGCGTGGTGATTATGGGTATATTATTATCCTCCAGAAGTTTGCCCTAGGTGGCGGACAGCTGGAGAGGCCTTTGTCCAGCAGTGGACTGCAATAGGCTGATGATGATGATGATGAATTTTAGTAAATTTATTAATTTACGGCGACTAAAATCATCCGAAGAATGCGAAGTGAACGTTGATTGGTTCAATGAATCAAATAGTGCTATCCCGTCAACCAATCATAGAATAGTGTATTAAGTGACGGGTAATAGTCGGTAATAGTACCTTTTTACTACCTACACCACTAAGTAGTACGCTGAGCAACGATTGGCCCATTTGTCAAACCGTAAATTATTAAATTACTGCCAGGTACCGTAAGTTGATGAATTACCTACCTGAAATCCATTGCGTTAAATAATACATTTCAACTGCCATTGATTATATTCCGAAAGTTAATAAACTACCTAGGAAATTGATCAACTTACGATTCTTGCTATTTTCCGGTGACAGATACATTCTTAAATCAGAAAGATTTTATTTTACCTGTAGCTCCGCCTTTTCCGGAGACTTCTGACCCTCCTTGGCCTCCAGAACCCCCCGAGGATCCACCTAATAATCCTCCCATGGTTGAAATACCATTCTCAATGGGCGCTTTAACCCCCTCACCGAAGAATGTGGGAGCTGGCAAGCTGGTAGCAAACGCTACCTAGAATAAAAAAAATCATCAAAGTCAAAGATAATAACTAAGTAGGTATATAACAAAATAATAAATAAGATAAAAAGCAAATATACAACAAAAAAATTATGTCTAATTGAGAACCTTCTCCTTTTTTTTGAAGTCGGTTAATAATAATATGTACAAGCACATTAGTATCAATACATAAAAGATTTACATGGTGCATCGTGTGCCAAATAATGGAGTGATTGGGGGTCTACCTCTTCACCCTCCATAAAAACATAACCCCATGGATTTTCCTTCTGAACTTAAACTCTTGTAGGAACCGACTTGTCCCTACGAAAAGTGGAAGTTCTTCCGCCGAGCTAGGTGATCGTGCTCGGGGACCGCGGTCCGATGGACCATCTTGGTTTTTCGTATATATAGCGAGTCGTGATGAAAACTTCGTATGCGCAATGTAGGTTTTCCATACAATTTGTATGGAGCGATTTTGTTCTCCATAGACTCGGATTTCATATCGCCATCTGTTGTTAGCTGGCGGAACTTCTATTGCATATTGTAGCGACGTGGAGGTTGTTGTAGCGGTATGAACTATCTTCAAAAAAGGAGGTAGGTACTTGGCAAGAGAATGGCCATTGTAGCCAAAATCCGGAGAAATAAAATACATTCTAGTACCCCGCATTTAAATAAAAATTGATCTTTGAAATGTATATGGCCCCATAACATTCTTGGTTTTATGTATACGTTATTGTTAGAACAAGGTTTGTGTAGCATAAATTTACAAAAAATAATATTTAGAAAACAAGGCGATGAGTATGACGGGTCAGCTAGTTTAATATAACGTAAATAATATCGTCCAGACAACATCACAAACATTGCTCCGATCCCAAAGTAAGTAGCTTGAGCACTTGTGCCATGGGTATCAGAACAACGAATATACCAAAGATATACTTATATAGAAGTACAAACACCCAGACACGGAACAAACACAAATGTTCATCACACGAATGTTTGTCCCGGGTAGGATTCGAACCACGATCCTTGTTTCAGAAAGCAAGGGTCACTATCAAATGAGGCAATCAAAAAACGAATGTTTGTACCTCTTGTCAGACAGGAGTCACTCCCAAATGAGCTTTCGAGCCAGTCAAAAAAATTACTTACCATAGCCAGCAATATTAAAACTTTGACCGACGCGGCCATTTTAAATTTCTTATACAAATAAGCCGCCTTAAACTAAAGATTAGTTTTCGTGGAAAATTCAAAGTGCCTTACTATTTATATCATTTATTATTTAATCAGATGTTGAAATATTTACTATAGTATCATCCAAAATTAGCTATAAATAGTATTGTTATATGATAATTTATTCATTACCTTTTGTAACTGAAATTATATTTGTTTTGAGAGCAGATAATACGTTTGTAACGAAGAATTTGTGACTTATGAATACATATTGAATTCGTTTGAATGAATGTTCTAGGCTATTTCTAGATTAAAACTTAAACGGATCAGGTAAAAACTATTAGAATAGTGGTTAAAAAAAGATAGGTATTCTTTAATGCACTGAGTTAGTGTCTTTCAACTTAAGGTGTCAAAGTAAGTTTTTTCTTTTTACTATGTTTAAGATTTAGAATGTAAGGGAACGACCCATCATCTTTTCGCTTCAAGCCAACCTCACTTGCCTATGGTGCATCCTGTCGAATAACAAACGAGGCGCTGGCAGGCGACTGGTGGCGGTATACCATCACGATTGAAGGCGTAGCTAAATACCGCAGGCCGATGACAGGCAGCAGCGTCCCCGGAGCGAGAAGCTACGCCCTGCGATTGCCAACCCGCCTGCCCAGCGTGGCGATATGTGGCGTTATGGGTATATCCGCCAGATGTTTGCCCTAAGTGGCGAACAACTGGAGAGGCCTGTGTCAGCAGTGGACTGCAATAGGCTGATGATGATGATTTAGAATCGGAGCACCACTCATTCCAAGGGTGTTGTAGAAGATGACTAAGGGAATATTAGGAAACGGGCAGCAGCGTTTACCTGAGTACAAATAAAACCTGCGGTTACAACACGCCGGTCAAGTGAGTTGACTCAGGCGATTCCCCCCATAATATGACAATTGCCCTAGGGGCCTACCCCTTTTGCGCCATAAATCCCTATGAACAGATTTTGGTCTACGGATGGAGCTTCAATAACTTAAATTTATTTAAGTTTTTTATTTAAATTATTTATTTTATTTAAGTTATTTAAATTTATACGGTTTAATTGCTACCACATTGTGGAACCGACAATTTTCATGTGTGTGATAAACAATTGCTAGATTTTTTCCTGTTGAGTTACATTTTTAAATATAGAAATAGCATGAAGGTTCTATACGTGTAGGTACTCTCTGTTGCTTCACTACCATCATCATCATCATCATCAGCCTATCACAGTCCACTGCTGGATAGGCCTTTCCAGCTGTTCGCCACTTTGAGCAAACACCTGGAGGTTACATCAATAATCGCCACGCTGGGCAGACGGGTTGGCGATCGCAGAGCGTAGCTCCTGTCTCCGGTGACGCCGCTGCCCGTCATCGGCCTATACCAGTAATAATATAAATTGTTACATCAGATTGTAAGTAGGCATTATGGTAGGTACTTATGTAGTTTTGATTCTTGATGACTTAGCAAAAATGCTAATTAGCCTCAGGCCATTCCCCCCATAATATGACAATTGCCCTAGGGGCAGGCCCCTAGGGCAATTGACCAGGAGTGCCGGCCGCTTGTCATCTTCGGCTGGCCAGGGCATGCAGGGATGTGGCCGTACGCTTCGGCGTTACCCGTGTCCCAGCAACTTGATGTCCAGCAGTGGACGTTCATAGACTGATGATAAAGGCTACACAGTTGTTATGTCGTATCAAATTAGGTATTGACGTAAATTCTTATTATTTTCACGCTCTATTAATACAAGCTATTTTTAGCTTACCATATTTTATGTGTTCATCAAATAACGGCTGAAAGAACATTTATCCATGTCGTTCCATGAGAAAAGGTACTTTATTTATCTGTTTGCACACCAACCAGATGACTTAAAACTAGGTACTGACAACTCGACCTACGATCAGCTACTGACAGCGATCTCTTCCAGACAACCTTTGGGAAGAGGATAGTTAAAAGAAGGTGTAAGGTCAAATTGAGCAAAGCATTATAATATATAGAATTGCTATTCTGTAATGACTGGCTTGATGGCTCATTTGGTAGTGACCTCTGCCCTCTGAGCCAAGGGTCGTGGGTTCGATTCCCTCACAGTACATACATTTGTGTATGCACAAACATGTCTGTATTATCTGGGCTTTTTTCTATGTATTGCCAGCCAAACAAAAAATGTATAGGTATTGTCGTGTGGATTTGCCGGTCGCGCGCGTCATACAACAACAGTCTACGTTAGGTACCGAGAGCTGGCACCGACTTCAAAAATAAGTGATAATTGTAATATTTAAATAATTATGTATTAAGGATAGAATTACTTACGTTATTTATCGCTTTTTAGTTTTAGTCGTTTGTGTTTTTTTTGAAGTCGGTTTAATTTTTTTTTTTAAAATAATATATGAAACAAATTCCACTTATTTTCTTGTAAATCGTTTGCATAATAAGCTTTTCACAAAAAAAAATATTCACAAAAAAAATCCATGACGTTTCCCTATCCACAGAGTGAGGATACCACACAATAAAAGATTGTTAGGAATATTAATTTTATTTCACTCAAACAAAGTGTCACTGCTTAGAGTACTGTCGAACCACCCTTGGAGCCCTATATTTATATTTGAAGGTGTCTTCAGTCGGTGGTTCCGGAGTCATCGTGCTTACAGGGCCGTGAGTTGACAGTATCTACAGGATAGAATAGAGTAGAAAAGCGTATATTAGAGTCACATAGAAATTACAAGAACAAAGAAAAGAATAACAAAATTGGCATCGTGGCAACAAACGGTATAGATAGACCACTCTGTCCACCTATGCACTTTAACGGGGCTTTAGCACTAGTTTCCAAATAAAAGCCAATTTAGGTGACACTTGGTATAAATATTTTTTATTTACATGAAATCCCGCGGCCTACCTTATACTATCGGAGAAAAATCTCTACACCGCGGTACAGACTGGCCGGCTCGCTCTACGGTGTAACGCCATCCCACGGCGGACGCCCTACACTACATGACACATTATGTCATATGTACGTAAATGGCTTATACACGGTATCCACTTAGTATGAGAATATTATCATCACTCGCAGTTTACTGCGAGCATGAACATAGGCCTCTCCAGTTGTTCGCCACTTTGGGCAAACATCTGGAGGTTTCGCCCATAATTGTTGGGTATCGCAGGGCATAGCTCCTCGCTCCGGTGAGGCTGCTGCCCTTCATCGGCCTGTGGTATTTAGCTACGCCTTCAATAGTGATGGTTATACTGCCAGCAGTCAGTTGCCAGCGCCTCGTTTGTTGTTCGAAGAAGCACCACGGGCAGGTGAGGGTGGCTTGGAACTAAAAGATGATAGGTTTCTTTTATTTTTGCTTTTTGGTGGCCTGTCTGATGTTAAACAGTAACCGCTGCCCATGGACATCTGCAATGCCAGGGGCACAGCAATGCCGCTTTCTACCGTGAGGAAAGAGCTCTCTTTAAACCTCGTTTGAAAAAGGACATGTCGTAGCGATCAGGAAACACCGCGGCTGGTAGGTCGTTCCAGAGTTTGCAAAGAGAGAGGCTTTCAGAGTTACTCTCTCATCATCATCATCAGCCCACATCAGTCCACAGCTGGACATAGGCCTCTCCCAATGCTCGCCACTTCAATCGGTCCCGGGCCTCTCGCATCCAGCACTGGCCAGCCGTCCTGCGCAAATCGTCACTCCACCTGGCCTGAGCGCGTCCTACACTACGTTTGCCGAGACGCGGTCTCCACTCTACTCTCTCGATCTGTATATAATAGTAATTACCTCATGCCCGTGATCGCTCGTCGAAGGCAAGTTGCTATATCTATTGTCAATTCCGCCGTAAGGTAATTTAGTGGATTTCATACTGAAATCATCCACTCCCATACTCTTGATGATTGAATGAATTATGTGCCTGAAAAAAATAAAAAAACATCATCATCAGCCTTTATCAGTTAAAACCCATAAAATACAAAAAAAACCGGCCAAGTGCGAGTCGGACTTGCGCACGTAGGGTTCCGTACCACTGATTGAATGAAAAAATTAGGTAATTTGATTTATGACGTTTAAAAAAAAACTACTGTCTAGATTTCATTCGAACCAAATTTCGTTAGTAGTTTTTATAGTAATACACATCATATATTTTTTTCAGTTTTATCATGCCCATATTTTAGAAGTTGTGCCCCCCCGCACACACATTTTACCACTTTGGAACAGTCTCTAGCGCAAACTATTCAGTTTAGAAAAAAATGTTGTTAGAAACCTCAACATCATTTTCAAATACCTATCCATAGATACCCTACACGTATGGGTTTGATGAAAAAAAATTTTTGAGTTTCAGTTCTATGTATGGGGAACCCCAAAAATTTTGTATTTTTTTCTGATTTTATTTTCACATCTTAATGCGGTTTACAGAATACATCTACGTACCAAATTTCAATAATGTAGCTCTTATAGTTTCGGAATAAACTGGCTGTGACATACGGACGGACAGACAGACAGACAGACAGACATGACGAATCTATAAGGGTCCCGTTTTTGCCATTTTGGCTACGGAACCCTAAAAAAGATATTGATGAGTGGAATTGAATCGTCTAATCGCTTCTTGCGATGTAAGGAGCCACTTAAAGGCGGGTTTATATTAGTCTGATGTGATCTGACCTGATGCGTCAGAACGGTATCGGTTTCATACATTTACACAAGTCATCACAACACAATACGCGTTAGTAGTATGAACGTTACTATACTAAATGTATGAAACCGATACCGTTCTGACGCGTCACGTCACAACACAACACATCAGACAAATATAAATCCGCCTTAACACTTTTTCTCTCCAAGACACTCTCACTTGCCTGTGGTACATCCTGCCGAAATAAAAGAGGCTCTGGCAACCGACTGTTGGCGGTATAACCATAACGATTGAAGATGTACCTAAATACCACAGGCCGATGACGGGCAGCAGCGTCAGCGGAGCGAGGAGCAAGCCCACCTGCCCAGCGCGCGTAGTGATTTATTTAATTATTGATAGATAGATACCTACTCTTTATTGCACAAGAATTGAGAACCTCCTCCTTTTTCGAAGTCGGTTAAAAACACAGACATTACAGGAAAACATATTACAAAAAACACTAAGTTTTTTTTTTCTAAATGACTACGATGATGGCCAGGCAGGCCTTGTCATCATCACCGGACTGTTGGGGGAGCGGAAGGCTCTCACCCCTTAGGCGGAATTATATAAACTTTATTGCACAAAATGGTACAAAAAGCGACCTTAGTGCTAGAGCATTCTCTACCAGTAAACCCTTAAGTCATACATGGAGCAAACTTATTTGCGGTGAGTGTTCAAAGAGAAACACGCCCAAAGAGCAAGACTGCGATAGGCTGATGATGATGATGAAGATATATCTTACCCAGCAAACTCAAAACCCAAGTCGGTGAACATGTTTCTCTCCTGAACCGATAAGGCGCCGCTCAGCAGGTGATAAGAGTCCAGGGCTTCTACGGGATTCTGGCGCTCATCACCATTCCTGGCCCTGAATTTGTGTATGGGATTCGGGAAGAAATGCATCTTATGCATGGAGATCTCGACCGGTCTTTCGCGCATATATCTGGAATAGAATACATGAAGTTAGTTTCCAGAAATGTGAACCTATAGATGACTAGCTGACCGTGCGCACTTGGTATCGACATTTTTTAGGGTTCCGTAGCCAAATGGCAAAAACGGGACCCTTATAGATTCGTCATGTCTGTCTGTTCGTCCGTATGTCACAGCCAGTTTATTCCGAAACTATAAGAGCTACATTATTGAACTATAAGAGCTACATTATTGAAAAAAATTAAATGCGGTTTTCACCTATATATTGCTAAAAGTCTAACTTAAAATTCAGGTACCATTTTATGGAAGTCCATTATTTTTGAAACCCGATATCCACGCGTGCGACGCCGCCGGCACAGCTAGTATAGAATAAGGTAAGTGTCCCTATCACGGAGGTAGTCAAAATCGGTTCCTATTACGGTGGTATTTCTATTTTCGAGTTTTATTCCTATTTTATTCAGTATAAGTGCACCAAAATGTATACTATTTATTCCAAATCTATTCCTTCATCAGTTGACCAAATTTTGCAAGTATAGCACATATACAACACAACAAAATCAATCAATTAGTGTAACGACATCGATGTGAGAGAGGTTTTCATACAAACGCGCAACATCAAATGAAAGTACACCAATATTTATAAACTAAGTTTTTCGTATTAATAACCCGTTCAAGTTCGTTTGTGTGTTATTTATTGCATTTTCCTACTATTACAGCAGCTATTTAAATAGCTTAATTCATATTTTAAACTCATTTTTACCCAAAAAAATAAGAAACAAAATATCACCGTAAAAGGATACAAATTTTATAGGTTGATCCTAATACGGTGGTATACCTCCGAATTAGGAAATATACTGGACATGTTTAATTGTTTATAACTTTTAATTTATTAACTTATTGAATTAGTTCCAAGTTTTATTGAAATAATCATTAATCTCTTAAATTAAGGACCATATTCTGCGGTATGGTATCTTTCTTAGAAATCTAGTTAAATATGAAAATTGTTGAGCATAAAATGTTGGTTTCTTAGAAGCGGTAAAATAAAAAGCTGTATTTTAATTGATCACAAATCGTTTATTTTGTATAACTGTTGACTAAAATTTAACACACTGAGCCCAAAAACTGTTATCGTGTGATTATGCATTTACACTCTTTTGTTTATCGAAATTTTGATGGGTCAGAATTAGGAACATTATAACACGAGTAGTGTTCCTATTACGGTGGTAGTTATTTTCAGGTAACTCCGTATTAGGTTATATGGGTTCCTATTATGGCGCTATTCATAAAATATAAAATTACGAGTTTTAGGGTTCAGTAAATAAATAAAAAGTTTTCTATAATGTTTTATGGATTCTTATTTTATAAAACCAAAAGCGATAAAAACTTAACAATGTATGTAAATAATGTTATTTAAAGAGAAGAATGCCCATCATAGTATGGAGAATGTGTGGAGTTGTGTTAAGTGTTGCATCAAAACCAAAGTTGTATTAGGTATCTAGAAAAAATATTATTACTTTTGAACTTTGAACCGGGGTATAAAACCTATTTTCCAAAAATGTAACATTTATACTTACTACGAGTAGTTTATTGTACATAGTAAAAATAATTCGTTTCAACGAGATCTTTTTTAATACGTCACTGTTAGAATTTAGAGGGTGCTAGGTTCTGGAGAATAAGGAAAATTCAAGTGATTCATACATCCCTGCTATATTTGCAAATTTTATTAAAAGAGAATCAATGTTATCAAATCAATGAATGAAAACCTTACAATTTACTAATAAATTCGCATTTAAGAGATCAATTCGTGACCTTTTCCTAAACGCTGCCTAAATCTGTTACTTGTTTTTTGTTAAACCTTTTAGTTAATGATTCCGTCTGATATATACCTATATGTATTTTTATGAATATATATATATATATATATTTAGATATGTATTTTAGTATGTATGTATGTAATATTATTGTCTAAAATATATTATATACCTTTGTGCATTACTACTACAGCAGTTGTTTGAATACCTATTACCGCACCACATTGTAGATTTCTGGCACGCCCAATGGTTGACTGGTAGAGAATGCCACACGGCATTAAGTCCGCCATTTGTACCTTCTACGTGCAATAAAGATTAAATAAATAAATAAATAAATTTACTTTCATCACCATCATCAGCCTATTGCAGTCCACTGCTGGACATAGGCCTCTCCAGTTGTTCGCCATCTAAAGCAAACTTCTGGAGGACATACCCATAATCGCCACGCTGGGCAAGCGGGTTGGCGATCGCAGGGAGTAGCTTCTTGCTCCGGTGACGCTGCTGCCCGTCATCGGCCTGTGGTTTTTAGCTACGCCTTCTATCGTGATGGTTTAACCGCCACCAATCGGTTTGCCAGAGTCCCGTTTGTTGTTCGGCAGGATGCACCACGGGCAGGTGAGGATGGCTTGGAACGATAAGGTGATAGGTCGCTCCCTTACATCCCTTACATACAATTTACTTTACTAACACATAATATTTTATATTATTTAATGTACGTAACATTATTTGTTTCTGACCCTCCGAATTAGGAACCGTTTACCGCCGTAATAGGCACTGACCGAAATTATACCTCCGAATTAGGAACATTCGACTCGGCTATTTAAATATTTTTAAAAAAAAAAACTAACATCAAAAGAAACACAAAATCAATAGAAATACAAAATATAATAACCACTTTTGACGATGAAGTGGTTTTGCACATTTAGAAATACTTACAAATGCTTATTTTTGTCTCCTAGTTTCGAATGTTGCGAAATACCTCCGTAATAGGAGCGTTTACCTTAGATCTTATAAAACCAACATACCTGGCTTGCACGTCTAAAATCCCTCCGGCGGTTGTGTCCTCTTTGTCCTCCGGGAACATATCTTTACACCTTTCCACGAGTTTGTTCGAGAAATGGTACAGTGTCTGCAGTGACACATCATGCATGTGGTCCCTTAATTCGTCCATCTAAAACACAATAAATATTAACCCAAGACATGCCACGCTGGGCCACAAAGCGCCATCTAGACCCAAACTAAGCCGAAGCTTGTACTATGGGTGCTAGACAACTGATAAACTTAGATACTTTTTTTTGTAAATGAATACAAATTATACACCCAGACCAATACAAACAGACAAATTCAAATCAATGTTCATGAACACAAAACTTACCTAGTTACTTAGATACTTTTTTTGTAAATAAATACAAATTATACACCCAGACCAATACAAACACAAATGTTTGTACTGTGCGGGAATCGTACCCGCGACTTTTGGCTCAGAAGGCAGAGCCAGAGGCCATCGGACCAGTCCATATACATGTATACTTGGTGGTATCTTCGTTGTTCTGATACCCAGAAAGTACTTAAGCTACTTATTTTGGGATCGGAGCAATGCTGTGATGTAGTCTGATATTTATCATTAAACAACATGGAGTATGCTGGATGATAATGTAACTAATATAGGAACACGTAAAATAAGGGATGTAAGGGAGCGGCCTATCATCTTTTCGCTCCAAACCACCCTCTGGCAACCGACTGGTGGCGGTATAACTATCACAATAGGCTATTATGGCTACAAATTGTAATTAGTCCGTCTTTTAGCTTATTCAAAAATAAATGACACGTATTTTTCCTGTTTTCATTCAAATAAACAATAGCAAAGATACAAGGCATCAAAAGTTAGGAGTGGGAGTCTTTGACGTCACTCGCTCCCGTAAAAATGCCTCGCCGAGTGACATCATGCATAATTTCAACGGGCTATAACTTTGTAATTTTTAGTCTAATTCACAAATAAATACCACAGGCCGGTGGCGGGCAGCAGCGTCCCCGGAGCGAGTAACCACGCCCTGCGATTGCCAACCCGCCTGCTCAGCGTGGCGATTACGGGTATTCTCCAGATGTTTGTCCCAAGTAGCGAACAGCTGGAGAGGCCTACGTCAAGCAGTGGACTGCAATAGGCTGATGATGATGATATAAGAACACGTACCTTATCATTCAATATCTTCAAGTAATCTGGCGTTCTCCTGAACCGCTTGATGACGGAGGGGAGATCTTCGCCATATTGCTTCAAGGCTTCGTCCCCAATGTCGTATTTGCGACCTTGAGCCACGCTCCACAGATCTATTAAAGAAGATTTAGGCTCGACAGTTATTATTATTAATATAATATTATATTGTTACCGATTTCTTGGCTCTATGGTTTCTGCATATGTGAAAGATTTGCTGTTTAGTCTATGGAACGATTTGGTTTGAAGAGAGTTTGGCGGGTGGAAGAATAACTTTGCTCGAGCCTTGAGAAAGATGGGAATATACAGGCCCCTCTTTCCCACTGGGCACTATGGGCACGTGCCCAGGGCCCCTCGATCGAATGGGGCCCCCTAGTTCCTGCCAGATTACCAAATGATAACCGATATTTAGGTCATAGGGGCCCCATGATCCTAATCTGCCCAGGGTCTCAAATAGTTTAAAGACGGCCCTGGGAATATAGGATTGAAGACCAAGAATAGTCGTAGTTATGATTCCTGGGTGGTTTGTGGTTGTCCTGGACGGATGATCTTTATTTTGTTGTTGAATTCTTGCCTACTAATTTATCGTTAACCATTTAAAACTAAACTCACTTCTGGTTTCTAAAAATATGCTATTGCTATGATACCCAAAGTCGCTTATAGTATTTTTTTAAACATATACCAATTTATACTGTTAAATTCATTTTCGTACCTAGTATTTTTGTAAAGGTGATGGCGCTGCGCACAGTTGCGTCTCCTTCGGAACATGTGCGGACGACCAGCGTCACGGCGTCTTTTGTCGCCGCGACATTTATGCTGAGCATTTTGTCCCTTTCGGTGACATTCTATTGTGTTTGTAACTGTGTTATTCTATGTAAGTCACTGAATAAACGTCTTTTCTTTCTTTCTTATTGTTAGGTACTCGGCAGGATGCACCACGGGCAGGTGAAGTTGGCTTTGAGCGAAAAGATGATAGGACGCTGCCTTACATCCCATTATTATTGTAAAATAAGTACTTACGTATAACGCAGATAGCAGTCGTTACATCATATCAGAGATGATGATAACTCTGACGCCTAAACTGGGAATGGGTATAGCTTCCCGTAAGTGTTGCGGAGGTCTGATGGCAGTCGCTCTGTGTAAAATCTTAGCCCTCGCCAAATCTCTCAGTTTAGGAAGCCGACCCTGAGACAATCGGGAAAAAGGCTAGGATGATGATGATGACTTACGTATAACGCAGATTAGTACTTTTAGACAATTATTTGCTTTATTCATATTTGCTTGTGTGTAGCGATATGGTTTCATATTTACCTATAAAAATGGTTTGTAATATTATAGTACCAAAGCTGTATACCTACAAAAGATATAGGTGCTATATTAATCTTTGTTTTACGACTTACTGGCACATATAAATGTTATAGCGCTACATTTTTAGTGGCACATCATACGTAGTGGCTTTTGTGGTGAAAAATAAACCCAAATTGTTACCGTTACATACAAGTAACCTGATCAGTTACTTGTCAGTTACCACCGCCTATGCTGGCCCAGCGTTTTTTAATAGTAGCTCGACATAATGGCTTCCCTACGCCTGATGGAAAGCGAAAGAGAAGCTCAAGTCGCTATGACAACGGGCAAGTAACTGGTCAGTTACCTGTCAGTTGCCACTGCCATGCCGGCCCAACCATAACCCCCCACGAGCTCCGGAAACTATAGTATTATACTTAAACTATAATATTAACTACCTACGATATTCTATAGGGTGGAGGTACTTCCCCGGACGGGCAGCTCAATTCGAGCGAAGATTCGCTATGCCCTACCTCTCTTAATATGGGACATAGATAGGTACTTTGGAGAGGGGCACCACAGTCGCAGGCCAGGTCATCATCATCACCATCATCATCAGCCTATTGCAGTCCACTGCTGGACATAGGCCTCTCCAGTTGTTCACCACTTAGGGCAAACTTGGAGGATATACCCTTAATCGCCACGCTGGGCGGGCGGTTTGGCGATCGCAGAGCGCAGCTTCTCGCTCCGGTGACGCTGCTGCCCGTCATCGGCCTGTGGTATTTAGCTAAGCCTTCTATCGTGATGGTTTTACCGCCATCAGTCGGTTTACCAGAGCCTCGTTTGTTGTTCGGCAGGATGCACTACGGGCAGGTGAGGATGGCTTGGAGCGAAAAGGTGATAGGTCGCTCCCTTACACCCCAGGCCAGGTCAAAATAAGGTAAAACAGGTAGGTACTCAGGTAATACATGCAAATTGTAGTAAAGGAATCTAGCGAAGTGAGGGCAGGTCGGTAGTCTACTATATAAAAATAAGTCGGGTTTTCCTCCCTGACGCTATAACTCCAGAACGCACAAACCGATTTCCACGGTTTTGCATTCGTTAGAAAGGTCTCGGGCTCCGTGAGGTTTATAGCAAAGAAAATTAAGAAAAAACAAAATTTACAGCCATCTGGTGGCGAAACGGAGTTCGCCGGGTTTGCTAGTTACCATAAAAAAAAGAACAAAGTCAACTTTTTTTTTAAATTTCTTTACTTTTTATCGTCATAAATCCCGTGCCTCCCCACAAAAGGTATGGGCGTGCGACCCTGGAAGCTCCCCCCTCTATCCTTGTTGTGGTACTCCGGAATCCTGGCTACGTAGCTCGGCTTCTCGTACAAGACGTCCGACTGGATCCTCTTCTTCTGCTTCCAGGAGCTTATCGATGGCCTCTGAGGTTCTTTGAAGGTGTCTACCTGGAATTGTTGTTGACTGACTCGGTGGCTCAATTGGTAGTGACCCCTGCCTTCTGAACCAAGGGTCGTAGGTTCGATTCCCACCCAGGACAAACATTCGTGTGATGAACACTTGTGTTTGTTCCGTGTCTGGGTGTTTATATTTGTATTTAAGTATTTATTTGTGGTACCTTCGTTGTTCTGACACCCATAACACAAGTGCTTAAGTTACTTACTTTGGGATCGGAGCAATGTAAGTATGTGATGTTGTCTGATATTTATTTATTTAATTTCATTTATTTATTCGTCACACGCAACAGACATACAGATGCGATATGTTTTATCTATCTTCTTCTTCTATACTTATAATAAATCTGTAGAGAAGTCAATCCTGTACATTAAATATATTTTCAAAATAACTATCAGGGGGTGATTAGTGATCGATACTGATGCCAAAAATGCAATCAGTGAAATTTTTGTCTGCCTGTATGTTCGTTATAGAAAAAAACTAGATACTGGACGGATTTTAACGAAACTTGGTACGATTATTCTTCATACTCCTGGGCAGGTTATAAGTAGTATACTTTTCATCACGCTACAATCAATAGGAGCAGAGCAGTGATGGGAAGTGTTGGGAAAACTGGAGAAATTTTTATCTGCATGTTTGATCGCGCATCACGCGAATACTACTGCATGGAATTAAATGCGGTTTACACCCATTGGTGTATACCGCAAATTTAAGTTTTAGTTGTTTTGTATATTTTAAGTTAGACCCTTAGAACTTAAAATTAAGGTACCATTTTATAAAAGTTTGTTATTTTTGAAACCCGATATTCACGCGTGCGACGCCGCTGGCACAGCTAGTTTATAATATTAGGTAAGTATGGATGTACCTATGAACAGTGCATGAGCTTACAAATGTTTGGATTAGGCGGGAATCGAACCCGCGACTTTTGGCTCAGAAGGCAGAGGTCACTACCAAATGAACCTACCATTGAACCGGCGGCCACTGTATCAGAGGCAGCATTTAGTACCATTTAAACTTAACTGGTTGTCTCAAAATTTGGTCATGAAATCATTCATATTATGAACACGTACGAATCACAAATCTTTTTGTCGTAATTTTGATAACTAAATTATCTATACCAGTATCTAGTAGATATTAATTTATCTAGACTACATAGTACAGGAAGATAGATTAATCGCTATCCAAATTTTGATATTACAATCTATTGCGAATACCATAATTAATTAATACGCATTCCTTTAGTATCACTTACTTAGTGCTAAAATATTGAGATATAGGTCAGCGTTTTTTAATTATCTACATAGAATTGCCTG
The DNA here is from genome assembly GCA_031163375.1 of Conogethes punctiferalis. Lineage (NCBI taxonomy): Eukaryota > Metazoa > Arthropoda > Insecta > Lepidoptera > Crambidae > Conogethes > Conogethes punctiferalis. Next base: position 4,927,736 of record CM062106.1, on the reverse strand, counting down.
TCACCAACCTTGTCAGCTTTCCCCCAATCCCTTCCCACTTTATCCCAATTGTTGTCCACATCCTTAGCGGGATTATCCCAATCCATCGCCTTCTTCTTCTTAGTAGTGGGTACATCCCAATTGTCTTCCCTCTTCTTTTTCTTCGCATTCCAATCATCATCGTCATATTTATCATTTTTCTTATCATTCCAATCGTCTTGACCGAAGTTGTTAGTCAATTTTTTATTCCAGCCATCGTCGGATAGCTTTTTTTTCTTCCTACCAAATTTTTTTTCACGGCTGTTGCTTTCCTTCTTGTCATTCCAATTCATTTCTTTACTCTCCCACATGTCCTTTTGTTTTCTTGATCTGAAATGAATGGAAACCATGTGAGACGAGACATATCATCATCATCATTATCAGCCTAGCGCAGTCCACTGTACATAGACCTCTTTAGTGGTTTGCCACTTTGGGCAAACATCTGGATGCTTTAAAGGTTGGCGATCGCAGGGCGTAGCTTCTCTATTTGGTGATGCTGCTGCCTATTGTGGGATATACGGGACCCTATTTATAAACTAGCCTAGCATCTTTTCGCTCCAAGCCACCCTCACTTGCCCGTGATGCATCCTGCTGAAAAACAAACGAAGCTCAGGCAACCGACTGGTGGCGGTATAACGATTGAAGGCGTAGAGCTAAATACCACAGACCGATGACGGGCAGCAGCGTCACTGGAGCGAGGAGCTACGCCCTGCAATCGCCAAATCGCATGATCAGTGTGGCGATTATGGGCAAAGCCTCCAGATATTTGATCAAAGTGGCGAACAACTGGAGAGGCATATGTCCAGCAGGGGACTGTCGCAGGCTGCATATGGAGATGAAGAGCCTATTACAAAAGTACCGCACCTGTTCAGGTCCTTCTTCTTAGGCTTCGGCGGGTCCCACGTCGTTTGCGTCGTAATATCATCGTCCCATTTGCTTTTCATGTCCCAATCGTCATTATTGCCTTTGACAAATTCCTCTTTAGGCACCTTCACATCAGGCATATCCCAATCTTTGTCCCTTGTCTTTCTTTTATCTTCTGAATCATTCGGTTCCCGATTCCCGGTATTTCTTTCAGCACTCTTACCTTTATCCCTTCCGTTCTCCTCTTTCCAGTCGTAACTAGGCTTAGCATCCCATTTATCTTTCTTTTTTTTATTATCCACATCCTGGGATTGGATTTTAAATCTTTTTGTCGCCTCTTTGTCGTCGTCTACGTTGCCATAATCCATTTTAGCATCGGGTTTTGTTTCTTCCATTGCCTCCATTTGAAGTTTGAATGGGGTTACCTGGTCTTCGAGTGAGGGGGGGATGTTCCCAGCGAATTCCACGTCGAAAACTTCATCTTTGATTTCGTTTTCATCGTTCGAACCATCTGTGAGAAAACGCGAGTTAGGATATTATCTTAATGCGTACTGCGGCAATGGGGCTTACCTACACCTTTATTCACAAACTAATCTTATCTATGAAAACTAGCAACACTATGCGAAGTAAGCCACTTACAATGGTAACCGGCAATTAAGTGTATATGGGATGTAAGGGAGCGGACCTATCATCATTTCGCTTCAAGCCAACCTCACCTGCCCGTGGTGCATCCTGCCGAATAACAAACGAGGCGCTGGCAACCGACGGGTGGCGGTATAACCATCATAATTGAAGGCGTAGCTAAATACCACAGGCCGATGACGGACAGCAGCGTCACCGGATCGCCAACCCGCCTGCCCAGCGTGGCGATTATGGGTATATCCTCCAGACGTTTGCTCTAAGTGGCAAACAGCTGGAAAGGCCTATGTCCAGCAGTGGAATGCAATAGGCTCATGATGATGATAAACCAGCGCCGCGGCGCTTGCGTCACGGCTAATGCTGAGTGGTCACCCTTTTGGTGCATTACCCTATAGTGAATGTGTTACTATGTTAGATGTGCCTATACCTACACACGTTTTTTACCTTTATGTTGCTGTTAAAATTGGCATGTATTGTTATGCACTAAATAAACGTTTTTTCTTTCTTTCTTTCTTTCAAATATTTCTTATTCTTATATCTATAACTTACTGTCCCCAACACGGAATTCTGCGTTCCTTCTGATATCCCCCGTGTCTTGTCCCAGTCTTCTCAGAAAGTCATTGTCGCTACTATCATCAGAGCTGGAAGATCTCCTGAGAAATAGAAAATATTATTATATCACAGGTAGATCTATTTAATATCCTTGTTGTTTGTGTAACGTTTATGTAATTTGTATGTGTATTTTCTGTTATTGTGTCGTGATGTCCGTTGGTAATAAATGTTTCTATTTCTATTATTATCTTTTTGCTCCAAGCCACTTCACCTGCCCGTGTCTAGTGCCCATAGCTTCCATGCTTCCAACATTAATTAGCATAATTAAATTAATAAGCTTCGGGACGGGACTTAGAGGCGGAGGAGGAGCTCGGTGGCGCCGCGGTCTTGTTCGCTTAACAATGATCGCAACGTTGTGCAACCATTGGCGCGGTCAATCCGATGATGGGTGACCAAAATTTGACACCGATTTCCTCCGTGCTTCGGAAGGCACGTTAAGCTGTTGGTCCCGGGTGCTATCTTTACCAACTCAGATAGCAGTCGTTACATCATATCAGAGATGATTATAACTCTGACGCCTAAACTGGGAATGGGTATAGCTTACCCTAAGTGTTGCGGAGGTCTGATGGCAGTCGCTCTGTGTAAAAGCTTAGCCCTAGCCAAATCTCTCAGTTTGGGAAGCCGACCCTGAGACAATCGGGAAAAAGGCTAGGATGATGATGAATAAGCTTCGGGACTTAGTTCGGGACAAGATGGGGCTTTGTGGCCAAGGGTAGATTGTCATGGGATTTTTAATTAATTTCTGCATAGAATCGCCTTTTACCAATCAAAATTTGTATTTACTTAAATAATGTAATAGAAAAGACAATTGTACTTAATTTAATCGATCTATCAGTCATCAAAACAAAGATTGTGACGTCACAGAGCATGAATCGTATGATACCAGTAAAATGGTATTAGCCAAAATATCTGTCAAAGAAATCAGTGCAAATTTTTCTGCGATAAAAAGTTTATATCATGTGTGTGTTCATTCATTACTGATTTATTATGATAACATATAGATTGACATTTTAATGGCATACCAATCAATCGACTTAAAACTAGGCTAGGCTATTTAAAATATACATATACTAACACAAAAGAATATAATATAAATATCACAGTAAAATTATAATAACGTTAGATTATAAATTTATCTGGCGAGATTGTAAACTGTCAAAAGAGTGAACTGTACCTAACATCATGCTAACAGTTTAACTATATTTTTCGGTACATTGTAATCGATTGAAGTGAAATTCTTAAATTAAAATCTGTCACGCGAAAAATTATCAACAGTTCCACTTTGATCGATCACAATTTAAAGAAAAATAATTCGTTAAATAGGCTATTATGGCTAAAGATCATAACCTAACGGTATTTACAAATTTTCGACAAGAGGCGAGAAGACACCCTTCGAACCGCCTGCTCAGCGTAGCGATTATGGTTAGAGCCTCCAGGACCCAAGTCCTAATTCAATTGGAGGCTCTATCCATAATCAGGTGTTTGCCCTTAGTGACGAATAACTGTTGAGGCCTATGTCCAGCAGTGGACTGCGATAGGCTGATGATGATAAACCACAAACCAAGATGGTCCTTCGGACCGCGGTCCCCGAGCACGATACCTAGCTCGGAGGAAGTACTTCCGCTTTTCGGAGGTACAAGTCTGTTCCTACAACATTTAGTCCACGACTAAAAGCAATCGAAGTGTATGTAAATATTTGTTACGTTTTATCTTCACGAATTAATCAATCTTAAATTGTTTTCTACGAGTAGATTAGTGTCAAGAAAAAACCTAAAGAAATTCGCTAATTTCTGAGAGCTTATAACTTGTGTGATGTAACAGAACAGGTGTGGTAATTATGTTTCAGAATCTCTATTTATCATAGCAATTATCACAATTTATAGATGTTTATCTTTAAAAACAAACTTTTGTTAACAAAAGAAAGTGCCGTAACCATTAAAATGTGGAACTCTTTGTCAGCCTTCATATAGTATGGGATGCTTTAGATGTAGAAGCATCTTACGAGCCAGTATGGCTGTGGTGACTGACTGGAAACTGAGATTTCCCGCCCGTTATTAGAGCGACTTGGGCTACATTTAGATACAGCTTTTAATCAGACGACAAAAAGCCACTCTATGCTGAGCAAATATGAAAAATGGTTGGTGGGCACGTACTGGGGTACGTGTTATTTGTGCCCAGATAAGACCCTAGAACCTCTTTAGCGACGTAGAGACATTGCCAGTCTTAGTGTTCTCTAACGTCTTTACAATGGGGAATGCTCCGAAGAGTAATTCCAAGTCATCCCTTTCTCTCCTTTCCACTCCCGAACAACACGTGCTGGACAGCGTCTCCATCCGCATACCATACAGACGATGGTGGCGCGCACCAAGAGGTATAGTTCCTCGTTCCTGCCCCGTGCCATTAAGTCATGGAATGCCCTTCCAGTTCATGTGTTCCCCCTTATAATCCTGGGTTCTTTAGGCGGGTCGTGAAACGACCTCTCAGTGGGCCTTCAGGGTAAGGGCGACGGGCGCAATGGGTTTCTTCTTTTATGCCTGTCGACCTAACTTTTGGATCTTACCATCGCTTACCATCAGGTGGAATGAGGTCATCCTGAAAGCTCATCTTATAAAAATAAATGATAAACCCTACTGCCCGTTTCCTGATATTCCTGTCGTCTTCTACGAACCACGGGATGGATGGGGTCCTATTCTAAACGCTGAAACCACATCGACAACCATGGGCTAGTCAAATGAACAGATTATTTACCCTTCTTCGATGGATAGGAGTGGGCTCACCCTTCGGACCACTCCCATGACTTCCCCCTAAAGGGGGGAGCCAGGTGGGGCCTGTCATGACCAGGTCGCGTCGGTGATGTCTTGGTGTACATACTAATAGGACCCTCGACACCACCTTTAAGGCGCATGACGAAGGGGCTGGGGTTTTTAGTGGGTATTTCCTGCCTGCGGGTGAGTCCCACATACCCCGCTGCTCCTTTTTTTTTTTTTTTTTTTTTTTTTTTTTTTTCTAAATGACTACGATGATGGCCAGGACGGCCTTGTCATCATCACCGAACTGTTGGGGGAGCGGAAGGCTCTCACCCCTAGGTAAGTTAAACAGCACAGCTAAGGGCGCCCCCTAGTGGGGCTCGGGCCTCGGCTTAGGGCGCTGCTGGGAGGGTCCCTACGGACGATATTTTGAGGAGAGGGGCGACCGGTTGCGGGCCGGTTTCGCGGGCGGGACGCGGAAGCTAAGGGACGACGCGGCGCAGGACCCCGCCGGCGGGGTCGGAACGACGGGCGTGACGTGTTAGAATGTGTCGCGAGCTGTTCGGCGGCGGCCAGCATGGCGAGGGTGATAGGATCGTCATCGTCCAGGAGGACGTGACGGGGGCGACGTTTCCTACCATGGGGGGCTTCGGGAGGGACGTAGTCAGCGGCGGAGACCACTAACGGATTGGGGTGATGCGGAGCAGAGTCAAAATATTTAGTGGAGCATCGCTTAAGGTACTGCGCGATAGTCGGCAGTTCTAAGTCGATGTGAAGGTTTTCGTTCCTAAGGAACCAGGGGGCGCCTGTTGCCTTACGCAAGAAGCGGTTCTGAACGACTTGGAGTCGTTTGATATGTGACGGAGCGGCGTGTGCGAAGACAACGCTCGCGTACGTCATGATAGGGCGGATGCAAGTCGTGTAAAGTCGAACCTTATTTCTAAGGGACAGTTTACTACGCTTGTTCAGAAGGCAATGTAGGCGGCCGAGCGTAAAGGACGCTCGGTCGCGGACTGTTTTGATGTGATGTCGGAAGGTCAGTCCATTGTCCAGGTACACACCCAGGTAACGGACAACTCGTTCCCAAGGGATCGATTTGCCGAACATCGAAATCGGAAGGCTCCGCGGGAGTACCGCGTTCCTCCGGAACATGATGGCAGAGCTCTTGGCGGGATTGACTTCGATCCTCCATTTAGTGAACCAAGCGCCGAGGGAATCGGCGGCGTTCTGGAGGGTTCGGATGATGGGAGCCTCGGTGCGAGACGTACAGTATATAGCTGTATCGTCGGCAAAGAGGGCCACGTGAGCCTGGAGAGGCTTGGGAACGTCGAAGGTGGGGATGTCGCTGGTGTACAGCGTGAACAAAATGGGGGAGAGCACGGAGCCCTGGGGGACCCCGGCTCTGATGGGGTGGGGGGGGGAAAGTACCCCCTCGACTTTGTAGCGGAAAGTACGGTTCGACAAAAAGTCCTGTAAGATGTGCACAAGACGGTCTGGCACTTCGAGTGTGTAGAGCTTATAAATTAAGCCCTGGTGCCAGACTTTGTCGAACGCTTTCGCTACGTCGAAGAATATCGCCCCCGTCCTGCGAGGGCGGGGGCGGTTGAAATTGAGGAGGATGTGCTCAACAATGCGATGCACTTGTTGAACGCACGAATGTCTGGCTCGGAAGCCGAACTGCTCATCGGGAATGAGCCTATGGTCGTGGGCGAAGTCTCTAAGGCGATTATAAATAATGCGCTCATAGATCTTGCCAATGGTACAGAGAAGGCTGATAGGCCTGTAGCTGGAGGGCTCAGTTTTCGGTTTCCCGGGCTTCGGGATACCTATGACTGTGGCCTCCTTCCACGACTGTGGGAAGATGCAATTACTCAGAGCCGCGTTGAAAATAGCGGTGAGTAAGAGAAGTAGGTGTTGGGGAAAGCGTCTGAGCACTTTGTTGGTAATCCCGTCGCAACCTGGCGCTTTGCGCGGGTGGAGTCCCCTCACAATGGACCGAACCTCGTCTATCGTCACCGGCTCAAGCGGTGGGGAGGTTGCCGGAAGGGCAGATCTACGTTCGACCTCCGCCTCGACTGTGGCGAGGTGGTCTGGGTCTACTGGTAGGGTGCTGGGGGAGCATTGGGCCTCGAGACTCTCGGCCAAACATTCCGACTTTTCCTCGTCATCAAAGGCGGGGGGTTGGTCGGGGCGGTGGAGGGGGGGCGTCGAAGCGCAACTATCGGTCTTAAGCTTACGGGCCAAGTGCCAGAAAGCGAATTGGTCGGGGTTGAGATTACCCACGAACGTGTGCCACTGATCGTTCCGAAGTGCCGCAATACGCTGCTTTACAGATCTCTGTAGAGCCCGCATGCGGACGCGGTTCGGTTCAGTGGGATAAGAGTCGTACGCTCTGACAGCCGCGTTCTTCTCGGTCAACAGGGCCCGCACATCCGCAGGCAGGTTCCAGCGACGGTGGGCCGTCACCGGAACCCGCCGCGAACAGTCGCGAACGACGTTCTGCACGTGCCCTGTGAGCGAGTCGATTGCAACTAGCGTGTCTTGGACAGAGACGATATCGTCTGGAATAGCGTCTAAGAGCGGAGATGTTACCGACTTTAGGCTCTCGCCGAGTCGGTCCCAGTCCACCTTGACTTTGGTGGGGGGTGACAGGCCCTCAGTGGGGAGACCTAACCTGGGGATAAGCTCTATAACTACGGGCCTGTGGTCTGAATCTAGCTCGTGCATCACTTCTATAGAGCGCAAACGTAAGTTCACATTCTTTAGGAGTACGACGTCTAGGATATCCGGGCGACATTCCACATTGTGCGGAAAGTGCGTAGGGGACATGGGAGCCACTATGTCAAAGTGGAGAGACTCGGAAAGAGACTCAAGAAGGCGACCGCGAGGATTAGTTGTATGACAACACCAAGCGGTATTTTTGGCGTTTAGGTCGCCCCCGATAATTACGGAGGCGCCTAGTCCTAATAAGGCCTCTAGATCTTCGCTAAGGAGTGATCTAGGATTGGCCGATGAGTTTGGCGGTGGGAGGTACGCGGATACTAGTACGATAGGCTGATGGCCAGTCATACCTATCCGGCATACAGAGGCCTCAATGTGGGTGAGGCGGGGAGTGTCCACAGGGGAACAATAGAGTGAGCTTTTGTAATAAAGCAGGGTGCCACCAAGGGCAGACGTGGTGCGATCGTTGCGAACTAACTTGTAGTTCGCGATCTTGGGGTCCCGGGTGCCGGGTTTGAGAAAGGTCTCTTGGACCAGAAGGACATCAAGTTGGTGGTCTGAGAGAAAAGCGGCTACTTCGGCCCTCTGGGACAAGAGCCCGTTGGCATTGAAGTAGCCCACTTTGAGGCTGTTCGGTTTGACTCTGCTCCTAGGGGAAAGTAATTCCATTATGGAGATACTTTAAACGAGGCGAGAGACGCCCGGAGGGGTTCGGCCATAAGGGCCACCTGTAGCATGGCGGAAGGATTACCTTCCGCCCTCCTCAGGGACTCGGCCACGCGTGTCACCTGGACAAAGTCGATCTCCTCGAAAAAGCGGGAGATCAGTGCGTGGTCGGCCCATAGGGACGCCTGGGAGGGAGCCACAGGCGGGGGGGTTGCGTTGCTGCGGCGCTGGGGCCGCAGGGGTGCGCGGGGGTTGGGGGGGGGGGCACCCTTAGGGGGTGCTTGTGCAGGCTTGGTGACCCACGGGGCGGGCCACTGTGGGGCCAAACGCGGCGGCGAAGAGGTTGCCTGTACAGCAACTTTCGCCGGGGTAGGGGGGGCCTGAGGGGCCGGGGGGGTAGGTGCCTTAGAGGCAGGGCGAGGTGCTGGACGCGCCAAAACCGCCTTAGAGGCGGCCGCTGCCCTTTGTGCAACCTTTCGGTTGGCACGCGGAGCACGCGGGCACCCGCGATAGTTCGCGGGGTGTCCCACCTCCCCGCAGAGCACGCAGCTAGGCGGCTCTGCGCAAAGCGCCCTGTCTTTCGGGCGGGTACAATCGGTGGTGCCGTGATCACCGAGGCACTTGACGCACCTCGGCTTGGCGAAGCAGTTGCGGGCAGAGTGCCCGTAGAGCTGGCAGCGGTGACACTGCCCTGGAGGCCCCTTCTTATGGGGAGTCTCGACCGTTATGCCAGATAACTGGCATATGGTCTTGACATTGAAAATGCCCTTGCCGGCCTCTGTGCGTTCTAGCACAATGAGTACCAGGTCAAAGGGCTGGGGGTTGGGCGATTTGCCCTTGTGCAGCCTGTGCACCTCAAGGGCGGGGAAAGCCTGCGCTTTGAGATCCTCGAGGATCTCAGCGCTGGAGAGTTCCTTGGGAACTCCCCTGGCGATCACCCGGAGCTGGCGCTCCTCGGGCAGGGCATAGGTGTGGAAGCCTATTCCCATTTGCTTGAGCATCGTCGTGAAGCGACGATGCTCGTTGGAGGTCTGGACCTGCACCTTAATACCCTGCTGGGTGGTGCGTGCCGATAGATAATTGATGCCAAGAGTTTGGCATCGCTGGGTGATGGCCAGCCACTTGCCCTTATCCTGGACATAAAGTGGCGGCGGAGAGGGCTCCTTGCGGGGAGCCGTGGCGTCAGAGGGTGAATTCCCCGGCTTGGGGACCCTCTTCGCCCGGGGGGCGGGGGGGGGCTGCTGCCGATTTGGCAGGCTTCGGGCGGCGGGCGCGCTTGCGCTTCGAGCCCTCGACGAGCGTGAACTCGTCCGAGGAGGACTCGGCGGATTGCTCCTCCTCCGAGTTGGTGGAGGAGCTGGAGGAGGGGATGGACTCCGCGTCCATTTGCTCATCGAGCAAAGGCGCGGAGGCCGAGGCGGCCTTGTCGGCCAGGACGGCCTGCACTGACGGCGGAGGCCGCAGTGGGGCGGGGGCGGGGGGCGCTGAGGGCGCGGGGGGCGCCAGAGTGGCGGCAGGGGCCGAGGACGGAAGGTCCTCAGATAATAGAGCCTCAAACTCAGGGACCTCCGAAAGGAGGAACGCCTGGAGTTGCGGCGACTTAGCCAAAGCTCTAAGGAGCTTGGCGAGAAGGGGGTCGACCATGGCGGTCGGCCCAACAGCTACTGTAGCGAACGGTAAACTACACTGCTTCGTTCGCGTCGCGTTCCGTGGGAAGAAGCAGCAAGAAACCACACGGCAGTCGCGCCTAACTGGCCTACGTTCGCCCCGGGCTGGAACGGCCCGGGGGTGTGTTGCTAGTTTGACCTCCCCGCCGGGATAGGCGGGAAGGGTGTTCCTATGGTGAGCCCTAAGCTTGTATTCCCCCTGCCAATCTCAATGTGCAGAGGGTTCCTAGCTGCCCCGGGTGCAGAGGGTAGCTTCGGGTCGAAACCCTAGGCGCCCAAACAACAACCGAGGAATGGGAAGAAGGAAGGGTAAGGTCGGGAGGGCGATGGCTAGCTTCGGCTAGGAGACCCCCCAAGGCCGGTGGAGCTAGCCCCAGCCGAGTGATTGCTTTGCCCTGAGGGGGCGCAGCGAGTGCCTCGGGTCAGCACCCCGTTTGGCTTCGTTGGCACCGTTAGGTATCCACCAAACGACCACTAAAACCGTGGGTTTGCAACTAGTGAGGCGCGTAAGGATATCCTTACGGGAAAGGATATCCTCGGTGTCTATATGAAATAGGATAGCAACGATTTGCTCTCAAAAGGGCAGATCGTAGCGTAAATCGCAGTGACGTCTGGCGCGCACGGCGGCAGAAAGCAGAATGAATCACCCCGCTGCTCCCCCAAGCAGCGGGAATGCATAAATGCATTTTCTCCTGCATGGGATGTAAAGGGGCGGCCCATCATCTTTTCGCTCCAAGCCAACCTCACCTGCCCGCGGTGCATCCTGCCGAATAACAAACGAGGCGCTGGCAACCGACTGGTGGCGGTATAACCATCACAACTGAAGGCGTAGCTAGATGCCACGGACCGATGACGGGCAGCAGCGTCACCGGAGCGAGAAGCTGCGCCCTGCGATCGCCAACCCGCCTGCCCAGCGTGGCGATTATGGGTATGTCCTCCAGATGTTTGCCCTAAGTGGCGGACAAATGGAGAGGCGTATGTCCAGCAGTGGACTGTAATAGGCTGATGATGATGATGATGATGATTTTCTCCGGCAAAAAAAAGATCATTTACCCTCTCAAAGCCCTCATGAAATCGTCCAGCACTTCCGGGTTCCTTATCAAGTGTATCCTCACTCCTGGTCTTCCGAGATTCCCTTGAGGTTCTCTTTGGTGCTCCACTAGTCTTGGGGTAGCTGGTCGTTGTAACTTAAACGTTTTTGCTGCTGAAAATAATCATAATATTTACATTTTAGGGTTCCGTACCCAAAGGGACTTCGCTGTCTGCCCGTCCGTCTATCTGTCAGGCTGTATCTCAAGAAACGCAAGACAGACAAGTTTATCACACACTAGCTGCGGCCCGCGGTGTTACCCGCAGTTTCTCGTTGCAATTATTCGAATTTTTCTCGCCATAAAAACCTTCCTTGACCTTCAACGAACATTTAATTAGCGATTCATTTTTATATTCGCTCGAATTGAGCCGCCCGTCCGGGGAAGGACCTCCACCCTATAGAATACCGCAGTCAAATGACCTCTGGGTCGTGTTTCTGCCGGTGAGTAGGGTTTCCGGAGCTCGTGGGGGGTTAGGGTTGGGCCGGCATGGCGGTGGCAACTGACAGGTAACCGACCAGTTACCTGCCCGTTGTCACAGCGACTTGGGCTTCTTTTTCGCTTTCCATCAGGCGTAGGGAAGCCATTATGTCGAGCCACTATAAAAAAAATATACATATAGATTATGTATTTCAGTTATCAACAAATATTAAAAATAAAATAAAATCCTCCAATACAACAATCGCGATTTTTTGCCCTTTTTTGATCGATATCGATTAATAATGGCAACAGGTAGGCACTTGAAATATTTACAGTTGTATTTTTACTTTCATCATCATCAGCCTATATCAGTGCACTGCTGGACATAGGCTTTTTACTTTAACAATAAAATAAAATAAAAATAAAAAAATTAAATGAGGGCTTTCATGCAACAAAAGTGACTTTTATTCCGCTTTTTGCTCGATAAAATCTTCACCAGGTAAACGCTTAAAACTTGAACGCTTGATGTCTAAATCTAATCCAGTTCTTGTACAGAACCCTTTGTGGGTGTGATAATAAACTTACGCATCATCATCATCATCATCAGCCTATCACAGTCCACTGCTGGACATAGGCCTCTCTAGCATCTCGAGGATATACCCATAATCGCCACGCTGGGCAGGCGGGTTGGCGATCGCTGGGCGCAGTTTCTCGCTTAGATGACGCTGCTGCCCGTCATTGGTCTGTGATATTTCGCTACGCCGTCAATTGTGATGGTTATACCGCCACCAGTCGGTTGCCAGCGCCTCGTTTGCTATTCGGCAGGATGCACCACGGGCAGGTGAGGTTGGCTTGGAGCGAAGAGATGATAGGCCGCTCCCTTACATCAAACTTACGCAAATAAACCTTTTTTTTATTTTGTTTAATTTTCATTTAATTTCAACATGTACGTCATACCTTGGTTCCTTCCTCCTGCATTTTCCTCTTCTGCATCACGATTCCTGTTGAGGACCTGAATGATTTTGGCCAGCTCATCCCTGTTTTGCCTTTCCTTAGGATGGTTTACCCTAGACCTGTACCGACGTGCCTCGTCTTCTGTAATCTTAGCTTCACTGTAAACTTCTTTTATGATAACTGAAAGAAAATGTTCATTTTGAAAAAGAAAATGGAAAAATGTAATAAGGTAGTTACATACAGATAATTTACATCCCTGCTAATAAGTATTAGTACAAATGCGAAAGTAACTCTGTCTGTCTGTTACGTTTTCCCGCTTAGGTAAACCTCACAAACGATTTTGATGAAATTTGGCACAGATAATCATTAGACCCTGAGAAAGGGCATAAACTACCATTTAATGTGAAAAAAAGGGACGAAGAAACACTTCCGTGACACATCTAAATGAACGCGGGCGAAGCCGTGGGCACAGCTAGTATAAGTAATACTAGCTGTGCCAGCGGCGTCGCACGCGTGGATATCGGGTTTCAAAACTAACGGACTTCCATAAAATGATGCCCAAATCTTAAGTTAGACCTCTAGCAATACATTGGTGAAAACCACATTCAATTCCATGCAGTACTTTTTGCGTGATGCTCAATCAAACATTCAGATAAAAAATTCTCCCGTTTTCCCAACACTTCCCTTCACTGCTCTGCTCCTATTGATTGTAGCGTGATGAAACGTATCATATAACCTGCACAGGAGTATGATGAATAATTGTACCAAGTTTCGTTAAAACCCGTTGAGTAGGTAATTTTTGTTTCTATAACGAACATACAGACAGACAGAAAGACAGACGGACAGACAGACAGTCAGATAAAAATTTTACTGATTGCATTTTTGGCATCAGTATCGATCACTAATCACCCCCTGATACTTTTTTTGTAAATATATTTTTGAAGCTGAAACGCCTGTGCAAAACTATCTACCTATACCTACTTCACTTAAAAATAAATACTTATAACTACTTTAATTAATAAAAGTACCTACGCTTAATAATTTTTAATTTGAACGAATATTTTACAATATAACAACAAAAGAAATTCAAATAAACTATTTAAAAACTAAAAGTCGCGCTGGCACGGTTTCTCAATATCAATTATTGTCTGTCAATAAGGTCGATCGCTCTGAACGCATCAACAGCCAAATATTGAATGAAGCTAGCTTTTTTTTTTTTTTTTCTTTTTCTAAATGACTACGATGATGGCCAGGACGGCCTTGTCATCATCACCGAACTGTTGGGGGAGCGGAAGGCTCTCACCCCTAGGTAAGCTAAACAGCACAGCTAAGGGCGCCCCCTAGTGGGGCTCGGGCCTCGGCTTAGGGCGCTGCTGGGAGGGTCCCTACGGACGATATTTTGAGGAGAGGGGCGACCGGTTGCGGGCCGGTTTCGCGGGCGGGACGCGGAAGCTAAGGGACGACGCGGCGCAGGACCCCGCCGGCGGGGTCGGAACGACGGGCGTGACGTGTTTGATTGTGTCGCGAGCTGTTCGGCGGCGGCCAGCATGGCGAGGGTAATAGGGTCGTCATCGTCCAGGAGGACGTGACGGGGGCGACGTTTCCTACTATGGGGGGCTTCGGGAGGGACGTAGTCAGCGGCGGAAACCACTAACGGGTTGGGGTGATGCGGAGCAGAGTCAAAATATTTGGTGGAGCATCGCTTAAGGTACTGCGCGATAGTCGGCAGTCCTAAGTCGATGTGAAGGTTTTCGTTCCTAAGGAACCAGGGGGCGCCTGTTGCCTTACGCAAGAAGCGGTTCTGAACGACTTGGAGTCGTTTGATATGTGACGGAGCGGCGTGTGCGAAGACAACGCTCGCGTACGTCATGATAGGGCGGATGCAAGTCGTGTAAAGTCGAACCTTATTTCTAAGGGACAGTTTACTACGCTTGTTCAGAAGGCAATGTAGGCGGCCAAGCGTAAAAGACGCTCGGTCGCGGACTGTCTTAATGTGATGTCGGAAGGTCAGTCCATTGTCCACTGTCCAGGTACACACCCAGGTAACGGACAACTCGTTCCCAAGGGATCGATTTGCCGAACATCGAAATCGGAAGGCTCCGCGGGAGTACCGCGTTCCTCCGGAACATGATGGCAGAGTGAAGCTAGCTCTCGGACCTCCCGCCTTTTTATACCCTACCGCCGCCGCGACCCGTGTCGAGCGCGGCAACCGTTACACAAAAATAATCCTTATAGCATGATTCAGTATTCACGTGCGACGGCGCGATGGCTTATTTCATGTATAAGTTTGGTGTTTCTATACCGATTTCTATGATTCTTTTTTTATTGAATAGGTAATAATGATAACTTTTTTAAATTAGGGATGAATGAGAGTATTATAAACGTAAGAGTAAACAAATATAATCAGAATGCTCCGAACTGCTAAGCTATCAGGAGTTACACGTGTTATTGTGAGTCAACCATAAAAGATAGACATATGTTGTTGCGGGATATTTTTTAGTCAATTTTATGTAAAATATTTCTGTCATACATAATTTCTATGTAACTTTAACCATTAAGGCTGCACACGCGACGGAAGCTTAAAAAATGGAGTAACTTCTCCCGTTTTCCCAACATTTCCCTTCACTACTCTGCTCCTATTGATAGTAGCGTGATGAAAAGTACCCTATAACCTGCCCAGGAGTATGAAGAATAATTGTACCAAGTTTCGTTAAAATCCGTCCAGTAGTTTTTGTTTCTATAAGGAACATACAGACAGACAGACAGACAGACAGACAGACAGACAGACAGACAGACAGACAAAAATTTTACTGATTGCATTTTTGGCATCAGTATCGATCACTAATCACCCCCTGATATTTATTTTGAAAATATATTTCATGTACAGAATTGACCTCTCTACAGATTTATTATAAGTATAGATAAAAAAATAAAAGACAAACTTAAACTTAACTAAACTGCGCCGATCTAGTTATTATTTAGTTAAACTTAACTAATATGCACAAGGTAGTTAAGAATGAGAGGAGAGGTAGGGCATAGCTCGAATTGAGCTACCCGTCCGGGGAAGGACCTCCACCCTATAGAATACCGCAGCCAAATGACCTCCGGGTCGTGTTCCTGTCGGTGAGTAGGGTTTCCGGAGCTCGTGGGGGGTTGGGGTTGGGCCGGCATGGCGGTGGCAACGTACAGGTAACTGACCAGTTACTTGCCCGTTGTCACAGCGATTTGGGCTTCACTTTCGCTTTCCATCAGGCGCAGGGAAGCCATTATGTCGAGCTTCAATAAAAAAAAATATTTAAAGATACGTATCTTTTATTTTCGAAAATTCCAACAATTTAAAAGATGGACTTATTACATTTTTTACGGTAACAGGCCTATTGTCATTACGAGAGGCCTATGCCCAGCAGTGGACATTTGTAGGCTGATCTTCTTCTTCTTAATGTGTCGATGGCAATCTAAATAATTTCTGACCAGTGTTCAGCCACACGAACCGCATCTCCTGTGACCAACATTAGCTCATCGCCTCCCAAACCATGGCTCACCTTACATCCTGCCCGGCATGCCCTTTCTCCAGTAGGCTGATGATATTGATGATGATTATTATAAAGGAAACAATAGGAACTCACCTAAACCAACAAAAATTATATTTAAGATCATATTTTTTAAGCCAAAAGCATTTTACAAGTAACATGTCGGAATATTGTTGAGTTTATTGCATTTTTACGACTTGGGCGCTGCGGTTTACGATTACACCTAATGAAATGTACCTGGAGCGTGACACAATGTATAATGATTTTGGGATTCCCTGGCAAATATTTATTTTTTTAATCTTTATTGCACAATATAAAAAATAAAGTACAAAAGGCTAACTTAATGCCGCGTAGGCATTCTCTACCAGTCAACCTTTAGGTAAAACAGAAACAATTAAATGGGTAGTGTGCTGCTAAATTTATGGGAAATAGTGATGGGACAAGTAGCATAAATTCATATTTTTCATATACCAGCTACTATTTTTAGTGTCTTTTCAACGAAGCGTGAAGAAGCATCTTTTTTATAGTAGCTTGACATAATGGCTTCCCTACGCCTGATAGAAAGCGAAAGAGAAGCCCAAGTCGCTTTGACAACGGGCAAGTAGCTGGTCAGTTACTTGTCAGTTGCCACCGACATAAAATATGCTCATATTTTACACACATATATATAGTTATCCAAAGGATGTATGTAATTATGTATTAAAGATACATATTGTTGATGAAATTCGATGAAATTATTTTCGTTACAGCGATGAGGAGCGTCTAAAAGGAAGTGACATACGAATCATACGATGCCAAGACTGTTTGATGGATAAGTAAGCATACATTTATCTAGATGTAGATTTTCGAATAAGATTTGCATAATAATACGTAGATAATGTTTATACGTACACATTTTATCAATGCTTAAGAACAATTAATGTCAAATATTTAGCAATTAATTATTATGATATCTTCATGTTAGAAAGAGATAATCGAAATTTTAATGAAATAATTTCGGTGGACCAGATAAGATTGCGTTGAGAATTTTACTATAAATTAGCTCGCTAACTTTGTTGATCAAATACTAAACATGGTTTCGGTTGGTCTGTTAGTCCTTGTCATAGGAAGTGCAGTGGTTTCTGGTAAATATTACAAGTTACTATCTATAGAAATAACTCACCATAATCAATCTAAAGCAGTCCACTGCTGGACGCAGGCCTCTCCAGTTGTTCGTCACTGTGGGCAAAAATCTGGACGCTTTATCCATAAAACATCACCCTGGGGATTGCGTATCGCAGGGCGTAGCTCCTCGCTCCGGCGACGCTGCTGCCCGTCATCGGCCTGTGGTATTTAGCTACGCCTTCAACCGTGATGGTTATATCGCTAAGAGCCTCGTTTGTCGTTTGTTGAGGGTGGGTTAGAACGAGCAGCTACGACCTGCAATCGCCTGCCTGCCCAGCGTGGCCCAGCGTAAAGCCTTCTGATGTTTGCCCCAAGTGGCGAACAACTGGAGAGCTTCATGATCAGCTACTTAGAGACATTGCCAGTCTTAGTGTTCTCTATCGTCTTTACAATGGGGAATGTTCCGAAGAGTTATTCCAACTCGTTCCATCCTCTCCTCTCCACTCCCGAACAACACGTGCTGGACAGCGTTGTCATCCGCATACCATCCAGACGATGGTGGCGCGCACCAAGATGTTTAGTTCTTCGTTTTACCACTTTGGAAGAGTCTCTTGCGCAAACTATTCAGTTTAAAAAAAAATGATGTTAGAAACCTCAATATCATTTTAAAATACCTATCCATAGATACCCCACACGTATAGGTATGATGGAAAAAAAAATGAGTTTCAGTTCTATGTATGGGGAACTCCAAAAATTTTCGATTATTTTCTGATTTTATTTTAAAATCTTAATGCGGTTAACAGAATACATCTACGTACCAAATTACAATAATGTAGCTCCTAAAGTTTCGGAATAAACTGGTTGTGACATACGGACGGACAGACAGACATGAAGAATCTATAAGGGTCCCGTTTTTGCCATTTTGGCTACGGAACCCTAAAAAGAGGCCTATATCCAGCAGTGGACTACGATCAGCTGATGATAATGCCATGGCAGAATGACCCATAACGTTTCAATTCCAGCACTTCCGACACCAGACCATGTGGTGTACAAGCTCCCTGGCACTGAGGAGGGTCCTCGGTACCAGTATGTGGCTGATGGTGAGGGGGAGGTGCACCTGGCTGACATGTGGGTGAAGACCAGCGACCTGGAGCAAATGGCTCGCTTTGATGCTGATAGGCAGATCGTCTACCATCTGTTCAGCAGGTATCTATAAATAAATAAAAAAAAATAAAAATCGTTTATTTCAGGCACATGCCCATATTAAATAATAATAAAATTACAAATTACAATCAATGTCAATTATTTATCAATTAATAATTTCAAAAATAACATAAAATAAAAATCAAAAATCATAAAATAAAAATCATGCTATGATGACTAATGAGAAATATCAATTATTCTTTTTATAGGATCCCGTAGTTCAGACCCGGAAGCTAGTACCGTCTATATTTAGACTGGCTCGGTGGCTCATTTGGCAGTGACCCCTGCGTTCTGAACCAAGGGTCGTGGGTTCGATTCCCACCCGGGACAAACATTCGTGTGATGAACACTTGTGTTTGTTCCGTGTCTGGGTGTTTATATTTGTATTTAAGTATTTATTTGTGGTACCTTCGTTTTTCTGATACCCTTAACACAAGTGCTTAAGCTACTTACTTTGGGATGAGAGCAATGTATGATGATAATGTTGTCAGATATTCATATACCTACTAGCTGTGCCGGCGGCGTCGCACGCGTGTATATCGGGTTTTAAAAATTACGGACTTCCATAAAATGGTGTCTCGTTATAAGTTAGAACCTCTAGCAATACATTGGTGAAAATCGCATTTACCTAATTCCATGCAGTAGTTATCGCGAGTCGCATTCAAATGCCGAATTTATTATTATTGTAGTCTCTTTGGGATTTCACGGGAAGGTGTTACCCCTCCCGGTCCTTTGGATGGCTTGCGTGGGGGCACAGGCCCAACACGCAGAGGCCCTTTGAGACAATTTAATATGTGTAGGTATGTGAGATGGGATACACCGGCCGGGCATTACTTGCCCCAAGATGACGCACTCAATAGTAATATTACTTATTATAGGCTGAAGTCAAGTTGCCCCCTGTCATAAAAAAACCAAGAAACATTTAACTGTTTCAGACAAAACCCAACTGTGAGCCAGCCCATGCTCTCGGGCGACCACGGGCTCCTCGGCATGACCAACTACCGCCCCAATAGAAGGACCATTGTCCTCATCCACGGGTGGATGTCCAGCGCCACTTCTACCCTCAACGCCCTCTTAGTACCAGGTAAAGACTTTGACAAGTGCTGGATGCGAGAAGTCCAGGGTTGATCAAATTAGTAGGAGAGGTAGGACACAGCGAATCTTCGCTCGAGCTAAGATACATATACATGTCACCGGAAAATAGCAAGAATCGTAAGTTGATCAATTTCCTAGGTAATTGATTAACTTTCGGAATATAACAAACGGTAGTTGAAATGTATTATTTAACGCAATGGATTTCAGTTAGTTGATCAATTTACGTTAGCCTGACAGTCATTTAATAATTTACGATTTTGACACAAGTAAAATCGTCCTCAAATGGGCCAATCGTTGCTCAATGTACTATTTAACGGTGCACTATTACCCGTAACTTAATACACTGTTCCTTGATTGGTTGCCGGGATAACGCCACGTGAGCCATTGAACCAATCAACGTTCACCTCACCTTCGTCGGATGATTTTACGGCAAGACCCCGTAAAATGATTAATTTACTAAAATACATACGTTAAATAATACATTTCAACTGCCGTTTATTATTTTCCGGAAGTTAATCAACTACCTAGGAAATTGATCAACTTACGATTCTTGCTATTTTCCGGTGACATACATAAGCTTAAAAGACAAGCCTTGGTTCAGATGGATGGCAGAAGTCACTCACAAATCTTGTATTGGTAAGATGATAAAAAGTAACAGCTGCAATATAATTTGTCCAGAAGTTTGTGAGATATTTAGAAAATAGCCTCTCTTAAAAATGTATCCAAGGAATGTAACGGAGCGACATATCACCTCTTCGCTCCAAGCCATCCTCACCTGCCCGTGGTGCATCCTGCCGAACAATAAACGAGACTGGCAAGCCGACTGGTGGCGGGAAAACCATCACGATAGAAGTCGTAGTTAAATACCACAGGCTGATGACGGGCAGCAGCGTCACCGGAGCAAGAAACTACGCCCTGCGATCGCCAACCCGTCTGCCCAGCGTGGCGATTATGGGTATATCTTCCAAAAGTTTGCCCTAGGTGGCGGACAACTGGAAAGGCCTATGTCCAGCAGTGGACTGCAATAGGCTGATGATGATGATGACAAATATATCTACATACACATGTTATGGTTATATTTGACTGGCTCGATGGCTCATTTGAAAGTGACCACTGCCTTCTGAGCCAAGGGTCGTTCGATTCCCGCACAGTACAAACATTTGTGTTCATAAACATGTCTGTTTGTAATGGTCTGGGTGTTTAATATGTAGGTAGGTATAATTTTGTATTTATTTCCAAAAAAAGTATGTACCTAAGTAAGTATGTCAGTTGTCTAGTACCAATAGTACAAGCTTCGGCTTAGTTTGGGGCTAGGTGGCGCTGTGTGGCCCAGCGTGGCAAGTCTTAAAAAACAATACAGTAGTTATAATATAATACGTATTTAATTGGTCAATTACATAATAATGTTATCTATAAATTACATTATTTGATACTTTCGGAGTTCTATCAATAATATAGGTATGTATCTAAATACCTACAGTGACGTATGGCGAGAGATATCCACATAAATAAGATTGTCTCTATGATAAGATAATACAAAGATAAGCTGATTATTTTTAATAACAATTCATATTTTGCGTCTTATAGTGACGTAACATACCTAATAACCCAAGACATGCCACGCTGGGCCATACAGCGCCATCTAGTCACAAACTAAGCCTAAGCTTGTACTATGGGTACTAGACAACTGATAAACTTAAGTAGTTTGATACTTTTTTTGTAAAGAAATACATTTCACTGGCTCGGTGGCTCGATTGGTAGTGACTATTGCCTTCTAAACCAAGGGTCGTGGGTTCGATCCCCACCCAGGAGAAACATCCGTGTTATGAATACTTGTGTTTGTTCCGTGTCTGGGTGTTAAGTTCTAAGTAAGGAGAACCCCAAAAATGTATTGTTTTCTTTTTCTCTTTTTGTATGAAAATCTTAATGCGGTTTACCAAATGCATCTACTTACCAAGCTTCCACAGTATAGCTCTTATAGTTACGAAAAAAAGTGGCTGCGACATACGGACGGACAGACATTAGACATGACGAATCTATAAAACGGTTCCGTTATTTGCCATTCAGCTAAGGAACCCTAAAAAGTATCTAAGTAGGTTAGTTGATCACTTGTCTAGTACCCATATCATCTGCGGCTGGCCAGGGCAGGCAGGGATGCGGCCTTATGCTTCGGCGCTACCCGTGTCCCTGCAACTTGCTGCCCACTGGCGACCCAGGGGGGTTTAGTGGGTATGCGCTCCCATTTTGGGAGGTTTGAATCCCACTCATGCCGACTCTCCCCGGAGGCGGCAAGAAGGTGCCTAATGCATACCCTCTGTAGCATACACGAACATACAAACAGACACACACAACCACACACACTGTCAAACGTCTGACAGTGACATCTGACACTGACATCTGACATTGACATCTGACACTGACAACTGTCGTCTCGTTCCTACACTTCACGCAAGGTGCGGGGTGGGAGGACAGTCAGTCTGCGTCCCACCGCCGCCGAGTAAAGACGTGATCGTGTGAGGATAGCGAGCCGATATATAAACTAAACACATCGTTCATTACTTTATTGTTCATGGTTATTTCATATGTGGATTAGTGTCTACTACACCCTCTAAAAAAAAACTTCTTTTTTTTTATAGGGGAACGCATGGCGATCAAATGGCGTTTTGTAGCCCAGCGTGGCAGGTCTTGGGCTATTTTATTAATGGTTTTCCCCCTTCCTTTAGCCTTTCTCGGAGCTGAGGATGTGAACGTGATCGTGGTAGACTGGAGTGCAGGAGCAGGAACCATCAACTACGCCGCCGCTGTCAGCAATACAGTCACTGCTGGTGAGTTTGAAGTCCACTGCTGGATATAGGCTTCTTCAGTTGTTCGCCACTTTGAGGAAACATCTGAGTACTCTTAGTATTTGCTCCTTGATGTGAAGGAACCAATGCTCGAATGGAGACCTCGTACTGAAAGCCGAAGTGTGGGCAGGCAACCGATGCGTTGGTTCGATAACTTGATCGGGATTGCCGGGAGAGACTGGATGAGGAAGACCCAAGACCGTAAGGGATGGAGTGCGCTTGAGGAGGTTTACACTCAGCATTGGGTGGCTACAGGCTGAAGAAGTAAGAAGTAGTGAAGGAACCAGAGATGTAAGGAAGCGGTTTATCATCTTTTCGCTCCAAGTCAACCTCGCCAGCCCGTGGTGCATCCTGCCGAATAATAGACGAGGCTCTGGCAACCGACTGGCGGTATAACCATCACAATTGAAGGTGTAGCTGAATACCATAGACCCATGACAGGCAGCAGCGTCACCGGAGCGAAAAGCTTCGCCCTGTGATCGCCAACCCGCCTGCCCAGCGTGGCGATTATGGGTATATACTCCAGACGTTTTCCATAAGTTTCTTTTTTTTTTTTGTTAGTTGATCTGCAATCAGTCGCATGACTATGAGCGGATGTGTTGAGGCCATTTCGTTCGAAGTGTGCTCTCCACCGAGAACACTACTTATTTTTGTACTACACCATTCTTTGGTGTAGTTTGTGGATGGCGTGTCTCTTGAGACGGTTACCGTAGCTCTGGCTCAGTAGCTGGGTGGCTAGTTCATTGGGATGGGAAGTCAGCCTTTCCTGGTACTTTTCAGCTGCTTCTCTTACTTCCTCTACCACTGTGTTCATCTCAAGTGCCTCATGGATTTCCGCATTAGTTACAAACCAAGGACCATTCGACAGGGTTCGCAGAATAGCATTTTGGAGTCTTTGGATCATAGACAGGTTCGATTTGCTGGCACTACCCCACAGCTGTATGCCGTACATCCAGATGGGCTTCAATATGGATTTATAGATGAGCAACTTGTTGTCTATGGAGAGTTTACTGTTGCGTCCCAGGAGCCAAAGCAATGTCTTATACTTTATGTTAAGTTCTTCCCTTTTGGCCTTGATGTGTTTTTTCCACGTAAGTCTGCGGTCCAGGTGCATTCCAAGATACTTTACGTGTTCTGAATGTGGGAGAGTATCGTTACCTAGGTGCACAGGTGGACAGTCACCTTTTCTGAGTGGCGCACAAATGGAGAGGCCTATGTGCCCAGCTGTACTAGCCCTACACCTATTCACATCTTCAAAGAATGTTCATCTACCTAATCCGACTGGCTCGATGGCTAATTTGGAAGTGACCTCTGCCTTCTGAGCCAAGGGTCGTGGGTTGCACAGTACAAACGTTTGTGTTCATGAACATGTCTGTTTGTATTGGTCTGGGTGTTTACTATGTATAATAATTTGTATTTATTTACAAAAGATATCTATGACTGGCTCGATAGCTCATTTGGTAGTGACCTCTGCTTCTGAGCCAAAGGTCGTGGGTTCGATTCCCGCACACCACAAACATTTGTGTTCATGAACATGTCTGTTTGTATTGGTCTGGGTGTTTATTTGTATTTATTCCAAAGTAATCTAAGTAAGTTTATCAGTCATCTAATACCCATAGTACAAGCTTCGGCTTAGTTTGGGGCTAGGTGGCGCTGTGTGGCCCAGTGTGTCATGTCTTGGGCTATTCAAAAATCTACCTAATTCCGTATTCTCTGCTACCTTCCAGGCGAAGCTGTAGCTCGCTTCATCAACTGGCTGAACAGCGTCACCGGAGCAGTTCCCGCTATGTATCACATCGTCGGGTACAGTCTGGGCGGTCACCAATCCGGCATCATCGGCAGAAACGTCCAGGGGAATATTGCTTACATCACTGGTGAGTAAAACAGGCAATCTCTTCTTCATTCGGGCGTTCATTACCAATTTGGCTGTACATTGTATACCATTGTAGCTTAGTCTTAAGTTTATTTATTTATTTATTATACACTTACAGATTATGTCATAACATGCATAGTAGCCATAATTAAATATAGTAGTGACAAGAAGGTAACCTAAGAGTGACGTCAAAGACTCCCACTCCTAACATTTGATGCCTTGTATCTTTGCTATTGTTTATTTGAATGAAAAAAGGAAAAATACGTGTCTTTTATTTTTGAATTTGAATTTGAATAATATAAGACGGACTAATTACAATTTTTAGCCTAAATAGCCTATTGTTTGTACCTCTTTCAGCCTTGGATCCAGCTCTTCCTGGTTGGATTACAAACTCCCACGTATTCAGGCCTAGTGATGGAGCGTACACAGAGGTAAAAATATTGAATACTAACTTAAGATATAAGCTGACCATCATCATCATCATCAACCTATTGCAGTTCACTGCTGGACATATGCCTCTCCAGTTGTGCCATCATCCAACCTTCTCTACAGTTGTAGCGGTTTTCCGTTCCACTGTAGATAGATATAGATCATCATCATCATCATCATCAGCCTATTGCAGTCCACTGCTGGACATAGGCCTCTCCAGTTGTTCGCCACTTAGGGCAAACATCTGGAGGATATACCCATAATCGCCACGCTGGGCAGGCGGGTTGGCGATCGCAGGGCGTAGCTCCCGTCATCGGTCTGTGGTATTTAGCTACGCCCTCAATTGTGATGGTTATTCCGCCACCAGTCGGTTGCCAGCGCCTCGTTTGTTATTCGGCAGAATGCACCACGTGCAGGTGAGGTTGGCTTGGAGCGAAAAGATGATGGGTAGCTCCCTTACATCCCTTAGATATACTTTATTGCACAAAAACAAACATTTATAGACAAGGTATTACAATAAACTAGTGGTACAATTTAGGCGGTCTTATCGCTAGTAAGCGATTTCTTCCAGACAACATTCAGGTAGAGGAAGTGTGCTATTCTGAAGAGATGATAGTCATCATCCTCATCATCCTAGCCTTTTTCCCGATTGACGATAATTTCTTTTTAAATATTTTCTAGGTGATTCATTCAAACGCCGGTAACCTCGGCTATGTATCGACTCTGGGTCACGTGGATTTCTACCCCAATGGAGGCATCGGTATGCCTGGCTGCGGCAACATGAACTGCGATCATTCCATGTAAGTACATAACCAGTCAGGTCATCATCAGCAGAATCTTAAGAGAGGTAGCTCCTTGCTCGAATTGCTGCCGGTGAGTAGGATTTCCAGAGCTTGTGGGGGGCAAGAGTTGGGCCGGCGTGGCAGTGGCAGCTGACAGATAACTGACCAGTTACTTGCCCGTTGTCACAGTGACGATGATTACTATAGTCCATAGGTACTATGTCCATAAGAGAGGTAGGGCATAGCGAATCTTCGCTCGAATTGAGCCGCCCGCCCGGGAAGAACCTCCACCATATAGAATACCGCGGCCAAATGACCTCCGGGTCGTGTTTCTGCCGGTGAGTGGGGTTTCCGGAGCTCGTGAGGGGTTAAGGTTGGTCCGGCATGGGCGGAGGCAACTGACAGGTAACTGACCCTACCACCGAAATCAAAAACGTTCGTTCGTTGGACGGATCGCGTACTTTTGCACCATAATCACTTTCATTTGTCCCTCCCGTATTCGAATATACGAAGTCAAATTCGTCAGTCGATTTCCATTAATTTAATTCATATATTCGAACACGGGAGGGACAAATGGGAGGGATTTATGGTGCTAGAGTACGCGATCCGTTCAACGAACGATCGTTTTCTATTTTGGTCGTACGGGCCCATTTTCCTTGCCCGTTGTCACAGCGATTTGGGCTTCTTTTTCGCTTTCCATCAGGCGTAGGGAAGCCATTATGTCGAGCTACTATAAAAAGAGTTGTATAATGTAATGATAAGCCCTCTTTCTATCATCATCATCATCAGCCTATTGCAGTCCACTGCTGCACATAGGCCTCTCCAGTTGTTCGCCACCTAGGGCAAACATCTGGAAGATATACCCATAATTGCCACGCTGGGCAGGCGGGTTGGCAATAGCAGGGCGTAGCTTCTTGCTCCGGTGACGCTGCTGCCTGTCATCGGCCTGGGATATCTAGCTACGCCTTGTATCGTGATGGTTTTACCGCCACCAGTCGGTTTGCCAGAGCCTCGTTTGTTGTTCGGCAGGATGCACCACGGGCAGGTGAGGATGGCTTGGAGTGAAAAGGTCACTTCCTTACATCCAACGCGCAATGTATCTCCCAACACTAATGTCTCTTTCTACCAGGGCTTACTACTACATGGCGGAGTCAATAACCTCTGGGGGTTTCCTGGGTCGTCGCTGTGCCTCTTACCTGACAGCCATGACAGGCAACTGCTTCCTCCTCGGGACCCTGAACATGGGGGGTCTGGTGCCGAAGACGGGGTAAGTAAACAGTATGTAGGAACAGACCTACGAAAAGTGGAAGTACTTCCGCTGAGCTAGGTGATCGTGCTCGGGGACCGCGGTCCGATCTTGGTTTTTCGTATATATAGCGAGTCGTGATGAAAACTTCGTATGCGCGTTGTAGGTCTTCAATAGAAGTTGTATGGAGCAATTTAATTTTATATGGCTGCGGATTTTACATCGCCATCTGTTGTTAGCTGGTGGAACTAGTGATTGTAGCGACGTGGAGATTGTTGTAGCGATGTGGAGATTGTTGTAGCGATGTGGAGATAGGTGCCGCTACAAGTACGAGTATAGTCCAACGTTCTAGCTGGTTTTGGGCCAAGTATACGTAGTATGCAGTTCCTTACTGTTATACCTACGTACGACTGGCTCGATGGCTAATTTGGTAACCTCTGTCCTCTAAGTCTAGGGTCGTGGGTTCGATTTCCGCACAGTACAAACATTTATGTTCATGAACATGTCTGTTTGTATTGGTCTGGGTGTTTCTTATGCATAATTATGTTGGGTTATTCATTTGGTCACGACCGGTAAGAAACGCATTCTCTCAGCGGTCAGACTAGCCTCCCCCAATGTTAATTAGGCAATGTCAGTTACCTTCGTTCTTTAGCAGATGTTCAACATTTTTTTTTCTAGAGGGGAATGCATTAGGCACCGTCATACCACCTCCGGGGGGAGGTGACATGGTGTGTGGGACTCACCTCCCGAAATGGGAGAGTATACCCACTAAACCCCCCTGTGTTGCCAGTGGGTAGCAAGGTACAAGGTGCAGGGACACGGGTAACGCCGAAGCATAGGGCCGCATCCCTGATCTTCAACATTAATATAATCTAAATGCGTCGTTTTTCTTTCAGATCGTCTGGCATCTTCCATCTGACCACAAATGCTTCTCCTCCATTCTCCCAAAGCTAAACAACCATCTTTGAAACGGCAACAACATAACAAAACGTGCCTAAATATAATGTATTTCATAAATACACGTTGTTTTATTCATCATCATCATCAGCCCACATCAGTCCACTGCTAGACATAGGCCTCTCCCAATGCTCGCCACTTCAATCGGTCCCGGGCCTCTCGCATCCAGCTCTTGCCAACCGTCCTGCGCAATTCGTCACTCCACCTGGCCTAAGGGCGTCCTACACTACGTTTGCCGAGACGCGGTCTCCACTCCAGAACTCGTTTACCCCAACGGTTGTCGGTTCTGCGGCTGATGTGGCCAGCCCACTGCCACTTCAGCTTACTGATCCGGTGAGCTATGTCGGTAACTTTGGTTCTCTGCCGGATCATCTCATTTCGGATCAGATCTCGCAGAGAGACGCCGAGCATAGCCCTTTCCATAGCTCGCTGAGCGACCTTCAACCTTCGACATCATAATAATAATGAAGTAAGGGAGCGACCCATCATCTTTTCGCTCCAAGCCACTCTCACCTGTCCGTGGCATCCTGCCGAATAAAAAACGAGGCGCTGACAACCGACTGGTGGCGGTATAAGTATTGAAGGCGTAGTTAACTACCACGGGCAGCAGCGTTAGCGCTCTGCGATCGCCAACCCGCCTGCCCTGCGCGGCCATTATTTGTTTTATCTAAGAATGCGATTACTTGCCGATTCATAAGTGCTTATTTTAAGTCTATGTGAATAAAGGTATATTTCATTTGAGCTATAATTTTTAAATCCGAAATGGGTGTGCCCTTGACTGCGATTCGGCTCACATCAGTTAACCAAAGCTGGCACATTCACAGTACTAACACTTATGCAAGTTTATAGCAAAAGTAAATCTATTTATATCTAGGACTAGACGGAGAGCGCGCGAGAGACAGGCAGACTTTTCATTATGCGCATGTAGTTCGAGCTTACCCTCAGATACTAGTGTCAATGTGTTGAATGTGCCAAGTTTAGTTGACTAACCTTGAATTCCACATTTTAGCGAATGATAGGAATGTAAAGATTATAAAAGAATAGGAATAAAAATGTAGTTAAGTGTTGATTAAAGAAGTTTAATTAATTTTGAATATTTTTATGACATTTGTAGACAAATGCAAAAAAGAACCAGAAAAGATGATTACGGCAAAATTGATTTTAGTCATCGATGAAGCGGCAGTCGGCTTACACTGTAATAAGAAAAATAATGTTTTTTAATAACCCATAACTACCATTATTTTAATTATCTCTATTAGCTCTTAAAGATCTGAATTTATCCAGTCACAATAGGTATACAGGTTTCGAGAGGTTGTTAGGTTTTAGTTCAATGCTACAGAACCAAACTTTATTGCACAAACATAAACATTTACAGGAAAGAGTATACAAACATATAGTAGGCACAATAAACAGCTTAAAGAAAGGAAAAGGAAGACAACAGAACAAAGAGTAAAGAACAGAGATTTTAGAGAGACAGGAAGTAACTCGTTACACGAGATTTGAACACTGGAAGTGTTTGGGACTGTCTAATGGAAAGGGGTAGGGAATTCCAAAGTCGTATTGAACGTACAATAAATGATTGGGAATAGGATTTTGTAAAATGGGGAGGAAATTTTAATTGGAGATCACGACATGATCGGACACCATGTTCCTTGGTGGTTTGTAACTTGTTAAGAAATAACTACTTACCGCATCTACTTTCCACCTGTAAAACAAAACACAACCACAGTTAATTTAATGGTTTCTTTTATTACAGTCTGAAGGGTATGGGTCTGAATGTCCCCTCATGGGAAGTAATCACTTCAGCTCATAGACGTGTGATTCTTTACTTGAAGAACTTGTAGGCTCGCTTTTTGAAGGTCATTTTTGTGCCAGAAAGTGCGCATCTTCCTCGGGGCCGCTCAAGGACCAAAAGCGTTTTTTTTTATAGTGGCTCGACATAATGGCTTCCCTACGCCTGATGGAAAGCGAAAGAGAAGCTCAAGTCGCTGTGACAACGGGCAAGTAACTGGTCAGTTACCTGTCAGTTGCCACCGCCATGCCGGCCCAACCCCAACCCCCCACGAGCTCCGGAAACCCTACTCACCGGCAGAAACACGACTCAGAGGTGATTTGACTGCGGTATGCGGAACTGAGGTGCGTTAAAGGGTTACCGCGGCTCATAGACTCTGCAATGCCAGGGGCACAGCTAAGCCGCTGCCTACCGTGAGGATAGAGTTCTCTTTAGACCACGTTTGGAGAAAGACAAGTCGTAGCGATCGGGAAACACCGCGGCTGGGAGCTCATTCCAGAAATTACACGTACGCGGAAAGAACGATCGTTGGAAACGATTCTTGATGGAAATGTTTCTAAATTGTATAGTTTCTGTCCTATAATGTCTATGTCAACTGCCCTGCCCTGTCTGCTCTGCGCTATGCTACCACCCTTGGCTGTGGCGAGCTACTGAAGTTACTGTCAGTGGCAGGAACCACTAACAGATTGCTAGTGCATTGTACTGCTATAAGACTTTATACGCTGCCCTTAGCCACACGTCACCCTTGGCTGTGGCGACTACTGAACGGACGTAGTCAGTGGCAGGAACCACTAATATTATTCTTCTGCAGTGTACTGCTATAAGACTGTATAAACATCCTTACCCACGGGGCGACCAGGCTCTGCTTCCGGCATAGCTGACGCGACGGTAAGTCCGATCTGTGATTAAAATGCATAACATTAAGTAAGTAACCTATAACATGCCAACATTCACCCTAAGGTTGTCTGGAAGAGATCGCTTAAAGTATTAAAACCGAAATTGTACTTTGAAGTATCTCTATGTCTACTGTTTGAGGGCAGCGCGGACGACAGACTTTTTGTGCGATAGAGTCTGCGTCTGAGACATTTAAAAGGAGCGTCTAGGTCTGCCGACAGAATGATCGAAGATGTGCGTCGTGTGCGTTGAGTCTGTGAAATATCCGCGACAGATTTTTGCGCGTCGTGTGCGTTACTGCATATAATTGCAAAAAAAAATGCGTCACGGATAGTCTGTCGTCTGCGCTGCCTCTTAGTGTGCAATAAAGAATTTTATTATGTATTCTATTTATGCCACTCGGGGCCACACAGCGCCATCTAGTCCCAAATTAAGCCAAAGCCCATACAATGTTCAACGAACGATTGTTTTCGATTTTGGTGGTAGTATCCCAGTAGTTTCGGAGGCTTTATTCAAACAAACAAACAATCAAGTCTTTCCTCTTTATATTATTAGTGTAGATTATTTAGTTAAAGATGATTATGAAGTATTTATATTAAGATTGAAAGGAAGAATACTTACGGCGAGGACGATAGCTGCGAGGCACAGAAGGAACTTCATGTTGTTGTTTGTTAGAAAATGTCTTCAAACACTGATCTGTGAAGCGTTGCACTCGGCTTATATACCCTTGTGAGTAGGTATGATAATAATAAATACATTATTCATTGCACTTTTTGGAAATAGATACAATAGGCGTTAGAAAAAATTGTTTTTGCGAAATAATAATCCTACATTTCTATTTTACCTAACCACTTGAGTGTTTCTAGGCTACAAAGCCTTGATCGCCGTCAAAAGTTACAAGTCTATCGGTTTCCTCTCGGTTACATATTGGGGAGTGTTCCACTGGAGACACTGAAGTAAGGTACCTATTTAATTTGATTCCCCAACCCCTTTAACATCGGACGAGTAAAGATAAATAACCCAAGACATGCCACGCTGGGCCACACATCGCCATCTAGCCCTAAACTAAGCCGAAGCTTGTACTATGGGTACTAGATAACTGATAAACTTACAATACTTTTTTTTGTAAATAAATATATATCATACGTAGTAAATACCCAGACCAATACAAACAGACAATATTATGTTCAAGAACACAAATGTTTGTACTGTGCGGGAATCGAACCCACGACCATTGGCTCAAAAGGCAGAGGTCACTACCAAATGAGCCATCGAGCCAGTCAAAAGTCAAAGATACGCCAAAAGACAGGTTTTATATGGTGCAAGTCAAAAAGTTTAATTGTGCAATTTTTTTTTAAACTTTGTGGTTATGATGGTTTTTTGGTAAAGAGTTGGTATTTAATGGATCAACCTATCATCTTTTCGCTCAAAGCCAACCTCACCTGCCCGTGGTGCATCCTGCCGAATAACAAACAAAGCGCTGGCAGCCGACTCTGGCGGTTTAAGCATCACAGATGAAGGTAGCTAAATAACACAGACCGATGACGCACAGCAGCGTCACTGGAGCGTGAAGCTACGCATTGCGATCGCCAATCCGCCTGCCCAACGTGGCGATTATGGAGATCTATGTCCAGTAGTGGACTATAATAGGCTGATGGTGATGAATTACGCATGTCGGAAGAACATTTTTGGTCGGCGTCATTATTGCTAAATAATTTTCAAGGTAATTTCATGTAGGTACTAAGAAGAAAAATGCCCTAGGTTTTGAGTTTACGGCAAGTAACTGGTCAGTTACCTATCAGTTGCCACTGCCATGCCGGCCCTACCCAAGCCCCCCACGAGCTCCGGAGACCCTACTTACCAGCAGAAACACGACCCGGAGGTCATTTGGCTGCGGTATTCTATAGGGTGGAGGTCCTTCCCCGGACGGGCAGCTCAATACGAGCGAAGATTCGCTATGCCCTACCTCTCTTAGACATCGCTAGATATAGTATTCATCTGAACTTACAGTTAAGTAAATCTTAGCTAAGACCAGGTGGTTCCTGGACTAGAGGGCATGGCTTCAAATCCAACCAGAATCCAACATGATGTACATCTACATGACCCAAGGGTTAACGGGTAGAGAATGCTCCTAGCATTAATTTCGCCTTTTGTACCATTTTCATTTATATTTATTTTATTTTTTTACCATTTATGTGTCAGATTTCTCAGCCTTCGATTCTTCATTTTGTTTTTAGCATCCATTAATTTTAGCATTGTAAGCGCGTGTATAGGTTATATTAATTGATAGAAAATATCAGAAGTTCTTCCTAAAACACCAACAATGTATTAAATGTTTATCTGAAATAATTGATTTATCCGAAGCGAAGCGAGGAGCGGGCTGCTAGTGTTATATACATAGATCATTAATCTATACTTATAACTAGCTGTGCCGGCGGCGTCGCACGCGTGGATATCGGGTTTCCATGCATTAGTTTTCGCGTGATGCGCGATCAAACATGCAGATAAAAATTAGTCCCGTTTCCCACACACTTCCCGTCACTGCTCTGCTCCTATTGATTGTAGCGTGATGAAAAGTATACTATAACCTGCCCAGGAGTAGTAGTGAGTGCAATCATTAAAATTTTTGTCTGTCTGTCCGTCTGTCTGTCTGTCTGTCTGTTCGTTATAGAAAAAAAACTACTGGACGGATTTTGACGAAACTTGGTACAATTATTCTTCTTACTCCTGGGCAAGTTATACCTAGTATACTTTTAATCACGCGACAGTCAATAGGCTCAGAGCAGTGATGGGAAGTGTTGGGAAAACGGGAGAATTTTTTATCTGTATGTTTGATCGCGCATCACGCAAAAACTACTGCATGGAATTAAATGCCGTTTTCACCAATATATTGCTAGAAGTCTAACTTAAAATTCAGGTACCGTTTTATGGAAGTCCGTTATTTTTGAAACCCGATATCCACACGTGCGATCAAAATCCGTTGAGTAGTTTTTGTTTCTACATATAACGAACATACAGACAGACAGACAAAAATGTATCTAATTGCATTTTTGGCATCAGTAACTATCGATCACTAATCATCCCCTGATAGTTATTTGGAAAATATAT
This sequence comes from Conogethes punctiferalis, assembly GCA_031163375.1. Lineage (NCBI taxonomy): Eukaryota > Metazoa > Arthropoda > Insecta > Lepidoptera > Crambidae > Conogethes > Conogethes punctiferalis. The sequence continues at coordinate 4,894,484 of CM062106.1, read as the reverse complement.
TTAACTAGCTGTACCCGCGACTTCATCCGCGTGGAATAGAGTTTCATTCCCATATTTTATCCCCTTAGGAGTAGGATTGTTCAAAATCCTTTCTTAGCGGATGCCTACGTCATACCATCTACCTGCATGCCAAATTTCAGCCAGATCCGTCCAGTAGTTTGGGCTGTGTGTTGATAGATCACTATGTCAGTCAGTCAGTCAGTCAGTCACCTTTGAGTTTTATATATTTAGATGTACAGAATTGACCTCTCTACAGATTTATTATAAGTATAGATATATAGATATCTATTAGACATATTTATTACAAGAATTTTAAAACAATATTAAGGAATGAATACGACTTAGGGACCTTCAAAAAGCGAGCCTACAGATTTGTCAAGGGCCGGCAACGCACCTGTGACTCCCCTGGTGTTGCGGTGACTAGGGCTGAAGTGATCACTTACCATCAGGTGACCTTCAGGCCCGTTTGCCCAAGAATTTACCAAGGCGATACCACTACAAAACAAAACAAAAATAATGCACAGCAATACACATTAGGAACGCGTTTCTGTGTGTCTAGAAAACGTTTGACCTGGGGCCCTACTACAGAAAACGAAAACGATCGTTCGTTGAACGGATCGCGTATTTTTGCCCCATAAATCCCTCTCATTTGTCCCTCCCGTGTTCGAATATACGAACTAAAATTCGTCAACGTCGATTTTCAACAATTTAATTGATATATTAGAACACGGGAGGGACAAATGAGAGGGATTTATGGGGCACAAATACGCGATCCGTCCAACGAACGATCGTTTTCGTTTTCTGTAGTAGGGCCCCTGTTCCCGGGTAGGTTAGACTTATGCGTACCTACGTTGGATTTTTGTTCAGAAAAAAAAAACGAAATAGGTATAGGAAAAGCAGAAATACAGATTTTTCGAAAGACAAACAATTTTTTCTAATGCCCATTGCAAATTTTTCCAGAAAGCGAAATGAATTATGCATTTATGTGTCAAACTTATGTGGCCAAGGGTATATAAGCCGAGTGTGAGGCTTCACAGATCAGTGTTTGAAGACATTTTCTAACAAACAGCAACATGAAGTTCCTTCTGTGCCTCGCAGCCATCGTCCTCGCCGTAAGTGCTCTTTCCTGCTACATTTAATACCTATTTTACTGGCAACACTAACACAGATAATAACACAACTTACAAAATAAGTGAGTTTATCAATTAACTAGCTGTGCTCGCGACTACATCCGCGTGGAATAGTTATTTTTTCCCCGTTTTTTTTACATTACCCATTATTTCTTCGCTCCTAATAGCTTCAGCGTGATGTTATATAGCCTAAAGCCTTCTTCGATAAATGGTATATTCAACACAAAAAGAATTTTTCAATTCGGACCAGTAGTTCCTAAGATTAGCGCGTTCAAACAAACAAACTCTTCAGCTTTATAATATTAGTTAAGATAGCTGCAGCGTGATGTTATATAGACTAAAGCCTTCCTCGATAAATGCTCTATTCAACACAAAAAGAATTTTTTAATTCGGACCAGTAGTTCCTGAGATTAGCGCGTTCAAACAAATAAACTCTTCAGCTTTATAATATTAGTTAAGACTAATAACCATATTACGAGCTTCGGCTTAGTTGGCGACTAGATGGCGCTGTGTGGCCCAGCGTGGCATGTCTTCGGTTACTTATCATATTTTATTTTAACCACAGATCGGACTTACCGCCGCGTCAGCTATGCCGGAAGCAGAGCCCGGTCGCCCCGTGGGTAAGGATGTTTATACAGTCTTATAGCAGTACAGAAGCAATCTGTTTGTGGTTTGCGCCTTTTATACGTACCTACCTACGTTATATCTGTGTAAACAATGAAATTAATTGTGGTTATGTACTCTTTTTCAGGTGGAAAGTAGACGCGGTGAGTAGCAATTCCATAAAAATTTAAACAAATCTAGGTTTTGTAGCAGTTAGCTAGTTTAAGTTAGACTTCAAAAAAGGTTTTTAGTTTTAAGAGAGGTAGGGCATAGCGAATCTTAGCTCTGATTGCGCTGCGCGTCCGGGGAAGGATCTCAACCCTATAGAACACCGCAGCCAAATGACCTTCGAGTCGTGTTTCTGCCGGTGAGTAGGGTTTCCGGAGCTCGTGGGGGGTTAGGGTTGGGCCGGGCATGGCAGTGGCAACTGACAGGTAACTGACCAGTTACTTGCCAGTAGTCACAGCGACTTGGACTTCTCTTTCGCTTTCCATCAGGCGTAGGGAAACCATTATGAGTAGCCACTATAAAAAAGGTACAGTTAATTAAAGATTTCCCTGTGTGCAACAAAAGTTATGGAATGCCTCAATCAATCAACTTATAAAACTTATAAACATCAGTGAAATATTATTCATGTAGGTGTATCGATTCAAATTAATAATGTATCCCTGATGGTCGGTAAAATGTAAGGTCGGTGGTGTGACCACCTCAATTGAACGCGTAGCTAAATACCACAGGCCGATGACGGGCAGCAGCGTCACTGGAGCGAGGAGCTACGCCCAAGATACACAACCCGCTTGCCCCAAGTGGCGATTATGATCAAACCTCCAATTGTTTGCCCTACGTGGCGAACAACTGGAGAGGCATATGTCCAGCAGTGGACTGCGATAAGCTGATGATGATATTAGTAATAATATATATTATAGCTTAGTTTTAAGTTACTTTGTAGATTTAGTACACCCTTGTATTATTTAATAGATAGATAGATAGATAGATACTCTTTATTGCACAAAAACACAGACATTACAGGAAACATATTACAAACAACACAAAGTACAATCTAGGCGGTCTTATCGCTTATAGCGATCTCTTCCAGACAACCTTCAGGTAGAGGAAACCAGATTGACTAAGGAAATGGGTAACCCAGTGCAAAACTATCTAACTATTTTATATTAAATACGTAAAATTATTACATAAATATACCAAGAAGTATATATTTAATGTGCGCTGAATAAACTATTTTCTATTCTATTCTATATCACCATCATCATCCTATATCAGTCCACTGCTGGACATAGGTCTCTCCCAATGTTCGCCACTTGGAATATACTAAAAACACATTATTTTTCTTTTTACAGTTTAAGCCGACTACCGCTACACAGATGACCAAACATGACTTTTCCTGTCTTTTTCTCTTCTGGTTTCCTACATTTGTCTACAAATGTCATTAATAAAAATATTCCAAATTAATTAAACTTCTGTATCTGACACAAAAATTTTTATTTACTTGAAATTCCTAATAATGACTGCATTGTTACATTCTGGAACTCATTGCCTTTATAAATCTATAGAGAGGTAAATTCTGTACATTGAATATTTTTCAAAATGACTATCAGGGGATGATTAGTGATCGATACTGATGCCAAAAATGCAATCAGTAAAATTTTTGTCTGTCTGTCTGTATGTTCGTTATAGAAACGAAAACTACTGGACGGATTTTAACGAAACTTGGTACGATTATTCTTCATACTCCTGGGCAGGTTATTGTACCTATACTTTTCACCACGCTACAATCAATAGGAACAGAGCAGTGAAGGGAAGTGTTGGGAAAATGGGAGAATTATCTGTATGTTTGAAGGCGCATCACGCAAACACTACTGCATAGAATTGAATGCGATTTTCACCAATGTATTGCTAGAGGTCGAACTCCACCATTTTATGGAAGTCCGTTATTTTTGAAACCCGATATCCACGCGTGCGACGCCGCCGGCACAGCTAGTTTTATAATAATTTCCCCCTTAGCTTCGTTTCGGGTATAACAAATAAACCGTTGTTTTAAATACCCGTTTCGATGCAAGCAGGTAGCTAGAACGTAGGTACCTAAAGATGATAATTGAAATTCGTTTGATATCTCTTTTATCTAGATATAGGTAGATTTCCAAATAAGATTCCTTTACGATAATGAAACAATGGTACGAATTATCAATTTTAACGAAAATAAAAACAATTAATTGCTTAAAAAAATGACGAATTAATTTTATATCTTGGTGCCAGGTGAGAATAATCAATATTTTATCGAAATATTTTGAGATAAGATATTTAAAGTAATATAGTACTGTATAAATGTGCTAATTAGGTTTTCTAATTAAACATTCAAGATGGTTGCGTTTGGTTTCATAGTTCTTATATTAGGAAGTGCGGTAATATCTGGTAAATATCATTACATTTAAATAATTAAATATTAGACAACATTACATAAGTATATTGGTTGCACAGGCTGCACCTATAAAGGTTGCCTGGAAGAGGTCGCTTGCTAGAGATAAGATCGCCTAGATTTTGTCTGAAATGCCTTTTTACTTTTTTTATGCAATAAATAATATCTAGTTTAGAGATTAAAGCATACCTACATAGGGACAGACAGACAAAAAAGCGAGTATGTTTTATACTATTATAGTGTTTTTCTGCTATACAAAATATATGTTTGTTTTATACATATAAATACTGTGAAATGCGAAATACTTCTTCTTGAAATACTGTGTGTGTGTGTCTATTTAAAAAAAAACGCATCAAAATCCTGTGCGTTGGTTTAAAGATCTAAGCATACACAGGAACAGACAGACAGAAAAAGGTCTTTGTTTTATACCTACTAGGTATGTGTAGTGATTCTTACTTGTTGTCGCTGTAATATCAAATTAAAATAGTTTTGTTTTTTCTTAAGCAAAAAGATTATATACCTACTACCCCCAAATAGGTAAAGTTTTATGCAGCAACTAGATACAACCTATAATCTTGGAATCAAAGATATAATTAGATACCTGTGATGTGAAGACTTAGAGTGTTTATCATTATAGATACAAATTTTTACCTAAAGCACTGTTTTTATAATCAAATCTTGACGTAATTGTTAAATATATTGACATTTATCTTTTTTTATTACACTTGCAACGACATATCAGCGGTTGATGAAATGCAAAACCCATCGAAATGCAACGTAATGTTGTCTGATGTTATTTATTTATCGGGGAACACGGATTTTGGCAAATAGTTTTTTCTATACTAGCTCGACATATTGGCTTCCCTACGCCTGATGGAAAGCGAAAGAGAAGCCTACGTCGCTGTGACAACGGACAAGTAACAGGTCACTTACCTGTCAGTTGCCACCGCCATGCCGGCCCAACCCTAACCCCCCACGAGCCAGAGGCCCTACTACAGAAAACGAAAACGATCGTACGTTGAACGGATCGCGTATTTTTACCCCATAAATCCCTCTCATCTGTCCCTCCCGTATTCTAATATATCAATTAAATTGTTGAAAATCGACGTTGGCGAATTTTAGTTCGTATATTCGAACACGGGAGGGACTAATGAGAGGGATTTATGGGACAAAAATACGCGATCCGTTCAACGAACGATCGTTTTCGTTTTCTGTAGTAGGGCCCCAAAGCTCGTGGGGGGTTAGGGTTGTAGTGGTAGGGTGTTTGGTTCCTCTGGAACCAAACACTACACACCAGCAGAAACATGACCCGGAGGTCATTTGGCTGCAGTATTCTATATGGTAGAGGTCCTTTCCCGTTTGGGCAGCTCAATTCGAGCGAAGATTCGCTATACCTTTACCTGTTTTAACTAATTCTAAAGCTTAGCCGTTTGCATTATCTATGTAGAGTCAAAGCGCTTTTTTTGTGGCCGAGGGTGAAAATTTTTGTTTGTGCGAATTTTATAAGAAACTAGCTGTGCTCGCGACTTCGTCCGCGTGGAATAGTTATTTTTTCCCCGTTTTTTTTTACATTTTCCATTATTTCTTCGCTCCTAATAGTTACAGCGTGATGTTATATAGCCTAAAGCCTTCCTCGATAAATGGTCTATTCAACACAAAAAGAATTTTTCAATTCGGACCAGTAGTTCCTGAGATTAGCGCGTTCAAACAAACAAACAAACTCTTCAGCTTTATAATATTAGTTAAGATAAGAAACATTTATTTTCCGGACATCACAACGACACAAAGCATACATAAAAAAACAGAAAACACAAAAAGAACATAAAAAAAACAAAGCACAAAAGTACAAGACCGGACACGGCGTTGCTGCGACGTCCGAGAAAAAAGGGCCTCACTCAGCAATTACGCCGTCTCTCACGCAGGAGCCACGGCGCTGGTTTACAGTGAGTCCTGCCGAGTGAAGCCCACGGACGGATGCGCTATATACATTATATATAGATATATATATATATAACAAACATACATAAATAATCATAACCAGAGAAAGAGAATAGGACCAGGATTTTCGTTTGGAACCTGGACGATATAGGTAGACGTGCCTTGCCGTGTCCACGCTCGTCCGTTGGTAAAACGATCATATTCCTTCTTCCAGCACTTCCAACACCAGACCATGTGGTGTACAAGCTTCCTGGTACTGAAGACGGTCCTCGGTACCAGTACGTGGCTGATGGACAAGGCAAACTCCACCTGGCGGACATGTGGGTGAAGAAAAGCGACCTGGAGCAGATGGCTCGCTTTGATGCTGATAGGCAGATCGTCTACCATCTGTTCAGCAGGTATGATTTTAGGTTTAAAGTTTCGTAACTGTTTGTAGGAACGTAAGAGTGGAAATGGTGGGACACCTTTTACGTCATGAGAAACAAATAAAACAAATACTTGAAGGCAAAGTAAAAGGCAGGAGAAGAAAAGGGAGATCAAAACGGACATTATACCCAACAATTGGGATGATGACTAAAAAATAATTTAATGTCCATCAGATAGATTAATGAAAAATATTGGATACGTAGTTTTTATTTTGCCTCTTGTTCAAAAACTTACGAAGATACATTGATTTTAAATGTCACATGACGTCACGTTAGAGTACAAAATATACTCTAACGTGACGTAGTTAGCCCCACTCCGTAACTTTAATGCGCTATATCTAAGTATTTTCTTGTTATTTCGACAAAACAAAAAATACGGGTCTTATATTTTTTTATTATCTAAGAGACGGACTAATTATTTTCTTCATTTTCATACCTTGTCATCATCCGTATTGGCGGCTCGAATCATTGACGACCGAGAACTTTAAAAGAAACTAGACCCTTTATTTTTGCGCAGGGATGTTGCGTCTTTGTGCGTTTTCTACCGTATATATCACGGCGAGTGTTCGGAGGAATTGTTTGATCTGGTACCGGCTGCTATTTTTCATCATCGTACATCTCGCACCAATTCTAGATTTCATCCTTATCATCTTGATAGTTGGAGGTCTTCCACGGTGCGTTTTGCGCGCAATTTTCTGCCTCGTGCAACCGGTCTTTGGAATCAGCTTCCTGCTGCAATTTTTCCGAGTGGATATGATTTAGGGACCTTCAAAAAGCGAGCCTATAGATTTCTCGAAGGCTGGCAACGCACCTGTGACTCCCCTTGTGTTGCGGTATCTATGGGGTGAAGTGATCACTTACCATCGGGTGACGTTCAGGCCCGTTTGCGCCCTCTACCATAAAAAAAATTGAAGGAACAATTAATGTCGTCGTGACGTGGACGGTGTGGTGTGTGGGACTCACCTCCCAGGATGAGAGGGCATACCCACTTAGCCCCTTTATGTCGCCAGTGGGCAGCAACTTGCAGGGATACGGGTAGCATAGAAGTATGAGGCCGCGTCGTTGCCTGCCCTGGTCAGCAGATAACAAGCAGCTGACACTCCTGGTCTGGGGAAGGCAAATACCCTTACCCCTGGCTTTCGGGGAGCGATGGAATTCTCCCAGGGGGGACCTCAGGCAACGGTGTAGGTGCAGCCTCCACACCATGACGCCCCATTAAATGGTTCGATATATTGATGACCAAATTTGTCTGGTTCCTCTTTCTGAGGGTTACGAAGGTCAGATGGCAGTCGCTTCAATGTAATAACCAGACTCGCTAAATCTAGGATCATGATCAATGCGGACCCTGGGCCTAGAGGCACAAACTGGGACAACGCTAAGAGGATGATGATGATGATATTGATGACTAGGTATGCCCGCGGCTTTGCCCGCGTTCATGTAGGTGTGTTACAGAAGTGTTTCTTCATCCAATTTTTTACAATAAAAGCCTGTGTCCATTCTCAGGGTCTAAATATTGTCTGTGCCAAATTTCATCAAAATCGGTTGAGAGGTTTAGGCGGGAAAGCGTAACAGACAGACAGAGTTACTTTCGCATTTATAATAAGGATAAGGATTTTCGTCGCTAATTTTGGAAAATTATCCCGTTTCCAGACAGAACCCGACCGTGAGCCAGCCCATGCTGCCAGGAGAGACGGGACTCTTGGGAATGACCAACTACGACGCCAGGAGAAGGACAATAGTCCTGCTGCACGGCTGGATGGCCACCGCCACTGCTCCCATGAACGTAGCTCTGGTTCCAGGTAAACCTTTACATGTATCATCATCATCAGCCTATTTCAATCCACTGCTGGACATAATCCTCTCCAGCTGTTCGCCACTGAGGGCAAACATCTGGAGGATAAGACCCATAATCGCCACGCTGGGCAGGCGGGTTGGCGATCGCAGGGCGTAGCTTCTTGCTCCGGTGACGCTGCTGCCCGTCATCAGCCTGTAGTATTGAGCTACGCCTTCAATCGTGATGGTTATACCGCCACCAGTCGTTTGCCAGAGCCTCGTTTGTTAATCGGCTGGATGCATCACGGGCAGATGAAGCATGGAGCTGCTGAATGGCTTGAAGCGAAAAGATGATAGGTCGCTCTCTTATATTCTACAGCCGGACTTATACTATAGATGATAAATATTTTTTACTAGCTGCTGCTCGCGGCTCTGAATATTCGTATAAAACATAGCCTATGTGTTAATCTGATGTACAAACTATATTCCTGTAAAGTTTCATTAAAATCCGTTCAGTAGTTTTTGCGTGAAAGTGGAACAAACATCCATCCATCTATCCAAACACACTTTCGCGTTTATAATATTAGTAGGATAGGATAGGATTGCTAAATTGCGGTAGGCATTTTGATCTTTGCCTATTATTATTGTTGTGAAGATATTTGGTGCACAGACAATCACATTTTTTACTGTTTTATGAATATGTATTGGTTGTTCTTCGACAGCCTTCCTGGGAGCTGAGGATGTGAATGTGATCGTGGTGGACTGGAGTGCAGGATCAGGGACCATCAACTACGCCGCGGCTGTCAGCAATACAGTCCCTGCTGGTGAGACATAATAAAAAATAATAAAAATAAAAGACACGTATTTTTTCATTTGTAAATTAGACCAAGAATGACTGAGATATAGCCCGTTAAAATTACGCGTGACGTCAAAGAGTTTCGCCACTGAGTGACGCCCCCCCAAAGACCCCCACTCCTAAATTTTGATGCCTTGAATCTTTGTTATTTTTTGTTTAAATGAAAAAAGGAAAATTCCTGGCCAATACATTTTTATAATCTAAAATACGAACTAAATACCTCTCTTAATATTAATTTATATCTACTCGTATAATGGTCCTAATCTTTCCTCATTTTCAGGTGAAGCCATTGCTCGCTTCATCAACTGGTTGAACAGCGTCACCGGAGCAGTTCCAACCATGTATCACATCATCGGACACAGCTTGGGCGCTCACCAGGCTGGCATCATCGGCAGGAACATAAATGGAAATATCGCTTATCTGACAGGTAAGTTATCAGGAAGTTACATAAGCGTACGTCATCATCAACCCATTATTCAAAAGCTTTTTCATCATCAATCTATTGCAGTCCACTGCAGGACATAGGCCTCTCCAGTTGCTCGCCACTTAGGGCAAACGTCTGGAGGATATACCCATAATCGCCACGCCGGGCAGGCGGGTTGGGTATCGCCGGGCGTAGCTTCTCGCTCCGGTGACGCTGCTGCCCGTCTTAGGCCTGTAAATATAAATAAATAAATATCAGACAACATCACATACATTGCTCTAATCCCAAAGTAAGTAGCTTAAGCACTTGTGTTATGGGTATCAGAACAACGAAGGTACCACAAATAAATACTTAAATACAATACGCCCAGACACGGAACAAACACAAGTGTTCATCACACGAATATTTGTCCCAGGTGGGAATCGAACCCACGACCCTTAGTTCAGAAGGCAGGGGTCACTATCAATTGAGCCACTGAGCCAGTCAGCTTGCGGTATTCAGCTACGCCTTCAATCGTGATGGTTATACCGCCACCAGTCGGTTGTCAGAGCCTCGTTTGTATTCGGCAGAATGCACCACGGGCAGATGAGTGTGGCGTGAGGCGAAAAGATGTTTGTGAACAGACTTATTTCTAAAAAAAGTGTAAGTACTTCCGCCGAGCTAGGTGATCGATCGTGCTCGGAGACCGCGATCCGATGGACCATCATTATTTTTTTGGTATCTATATATATATATAAAAGGAGAAACTGACTGACTGACTGACTGACTGACTGACTGACTGACATATCAACGCACAGCCCAAACGGCTAAACGTAGGCACTTGAAATTTGGAAGGGACGTAGCTTAGGTACCGTAGGGGTGCACTAAGAAAGGAATTCCCGAAATTCCCACGGGAACGGGAATTAGCGGGAAAATCCTTTTGTATGAAAAATCTAAACCGCTTAAGTTAGACGCTTGAAATTTGGCATGCAGGTACCTTAGTAAATATAAAGTTTAGTTATGGCTGTATTTTGAGAAATTCCCACGGGAACGGGAGTTAGCGGGAAAAAACTTTTGTATGTATAAATTTAAACACGCGGACGAAGTCGCGGGCAAAAGCTAGTACATATATGAAATGAAAAGTGATGAAAACTTCGTATGCGCGTTGTAGGTCTTCCATAGAACTTGAATGGAGCAATTTCGCTCTGTATGGAGATTGCGTGCCGCGGATGTTACATCGCCATCTGTTGTTAGCAGGCGGAACTCTTGCTTGTGTATTATAGCGTTGTGGAGATGTCGTTCCCTTACCTACATTCCACAGCTGGGCTTAAGTATAGTATTAATAAAAAAAATAATAATAATAAAATACTTTATTTCCAAAGAAAATGTACAATCACGAGCAATGTTGGCTATGACTACCACACTAGGCTATGCCTGTATCGTGGCAATCATAATTTATACACTTGATTACGTATTACAAACGGCGGCGATGGTTAACAAGTAGGTATTGTTATACAAGACTAGGTACATGATGAAAGGAAATAATAAAATCTAAAAATTAAAAGTAATTTAAGAGATCACATTTGAAGATCCGCTGGTTTGCAGGAGAGGTAAGGTAATTAGTAGGTAAATTATTAACTTTAATAATTTCCTTTGTATCTTTTCTCTTTTAGCTCTAGAGGCGGCTCTTCCCGGATGGATCACCAACTCCCACGCATTCAGGGCCAATGATGGAGGGTATACTGAGGTAAATACAAAACAAAATAATTGGCTTTTATTTTGTTTTGGGTCATTCTAGTCTCAAACGTATTTGTTTGTAGCACACTATCGTCTTATTGTTTCTGCCCTAGCACTATGGTTGGCTGGTAGAGTATCTATCGATTATGACTAAATATTATATAAGTAACCCAACCGTGGCATGCCACGCTGGGCCACACAGCGCCATCTAGCCCCAAACTAAGCCGAAGCTTGTGCTATGGGTGCTAGACAACTGATAAACTTACTAGAGATACTTTTTTTATACATAATTTATACATAGTTAAACACCCAGACCAATACAATGTAAACAGACATGTTCATGCACAGAAATGTTTGTACTGTGCGGAGATCAAACCCACGACCCATAGCTCAGAAGGCAGAGGTATCTGCCAAATGAGCCATTGAACCAATCCGATTATTAAGATTTTAGTTTTTTTTTTCTAGGCGATCCACACGAACGCAGGCAACCTAGGCTACGCGTCGCCGCTAGCACAAGTGGACTTCTATCCCAACGGTGGTATCGGCATGCCTGGCTGTGACAATTGAACTGCGATCATGCCATGTACGTATAGATGTCACCGGAAAATAACAAAACTCGTAAATTGATCAATTTCCTAGGTAGTTGATTAACTTCCGGAAAATAATAAACGGCAGTTGAAATGTATTATTTAATTATCGTATGTATTTTAGTAAATTGATCCATTTTACGGGGTCTTGCCGTAAAATCATCCGGCGAAGGCGAGGTGAACGTTGATTGGTTCAAGGCTCACGTGGCGTTATCCCGGCAACCAATCAGGAACAGTGTATTAAGTTACGGGTAATAGTACATTGAGCAACGATTGGCCCATTTGAGGACGATTTTATTTGTGTCAAAATCGTAACTTAATAAATTACTGTCACATACCGTAAGTTGATGAACTTACTAAAATCCATTGCGTAAAATAATACATTTCAACTACCGTTTGTTATATTCCGAAAGTTAATCAACTACCTAGGAAATTGATCAACTTACGATTCTTGCTATTTTGCGGTGACATATATACATTATACCTACTTCTACTACTGATCTTCGTATCTCCCTGAATTTATATGGTACCAGCAGTTAGTACCTGTGGTCTTCGAAGAATAAGTGCCGCAAATGTTAACTGCTGAGTTAGCTTTACAAATAAATAATAACTAGCTGTGCAGCGGCGTCGCACGCGTGGATATCGGGTTCCAAAAGTAACGACTTCTATAAAATGGTACCTAAGTTTTAAGTTAGACCTGTACCAATACATTGATGAAAACTGCATCCAATTCCATGCAGTAGTTTTCTGCGTGACGCGCGATCCCGTTTTCCCAACACTTCCCTTCACTGCTCTGCTCTTGTTGATTGTAGCGTGATGAAAAGTATACTATAACCTGCCAAGGAGTATGAAGAATAATTGTACCATGTTTCCTTAAAATTCGTCCAGTAGTTTTTTTTTTCTATATCGAATCATACAGACAGACAATAATTTTACTGATTGCATTTTTGGCATCAGTATCGATCACTAATCATCCCCTGATAGTTATTTTGAAATATATTCATGTACAGAATTGAACTCTCTACAGATTTATTATAAGTTAGATTCACTAGCTTTTCCTACCATCACTTCAACCTGTTGCCTTCAAAGGAGAAGTGCCGCAAAGGCTAAACAGCTTACCTAATAAAAACTCAGACATGCCACGCTGGGCCACACAGCGCCATCTAGCACCAAACTACGCCGAAGCGTGTACTATTTGTACTATTAATATTTAACTTCCAGGGTCGTATTACTACATGGCTGAGTCTGTGACCTCCGGAGGGTTCGTGGACGCCGCTGTGCCTCCTCGTGACGGCTATGACGGGCAACTGCCTCCTCCCTGGCAGTCTCAATATGGGGGGTCTGGTGCCAAAGACTGGGTAAGTATTTTAGTTAGGGTACCATACAAAATGTTGGATGTGAGAAGCCCAAGATCGATAGTGGGAAACAATGGGAGAGCCTATGTCCAGCTGTGCACTGTGAGAGGCTGATGATGATGGATCATCATCAGCCCACATCAGTCCACAGCTGGACATAGGCCTCTCCCAAGGTTCGCCACTGTGCTCGATTTTGGGCCTCTCGCATCCAGCATTTGCCAGCCGTCCTGCGCAAATCGTCACTCCACCTGGCCTGAGGGCGTCCTACACTACGTTTGACGAGACGCGGTCTCCTCTCCAGAACTCGTTTACCCCAACGGTTGTCGGTTCTGCGGCTGATGTGTCGCCTATCGCCAACCCGCCTGCCCAGCGTGGTGATAATGGGTAAATCCTTCAGACTGGAGAAGCCTACATCCAGCAGTGGACTGCGCTAGGCTGATGATGATGACGATCTATGAATTATGGATTACCTAAAAATAACACTCCCTTTGGTATCGACATAGTCGGGTACAAATGTAGACTAATTTATTAATTAACTGTTGTTTCCATTTCAGAATCACTGGAATCTTCCATCTGACCACGAATGCATTCTCGCCTTTCTCCCAGAGCTGAAGAAATACCTATCAAAACATCAACTTTTAAAAAGCCAACGTTAATTATTAAACATCTGATCAAATTAACAGTTTATTAATTCTTCAACTCTCTGGCAACCGACTGGTGGCGGGATAACCAAAAAATTACGATTGAAGGCGTAGAATACCACAGGCCGATGACGGGCAGCAGCGTCATCGGAGCGAGTAGCTACGCCCTGCAATGCCCAACCCACCTGCCCAGCTTGGCTATTAATTGGGGGAAAGCCTAAGAGAGGTAGGGCATAGCGAATCTTCGCTCGAATTGAGCCGCCCGTCTGGGGAAGGACCTCCACCCTATAGAATACCGCAGTCAAATGACCTCTGGGTCGTGTTTCTGCCGGTGAGTAGGGTTTCCGGAGCTCGTGGGGGGTTAGGGTTGGGCCGGCATGGCGGTGGCAACTGACAAGTAACTGACCAGTTACTTGCCCGTTGTCACAGCGACTTGGGCTTCTCTTTCGCTTTCCATCAGGCGTAGGGAAGCCATTATGTCGAGCCACTATAAAAAAAAAAAAAAGATAATTGTGAATGGCGAACCACTGGAGAAGCCTATGTCCAGCTGCAGTGGACTGTAATAGACCGATGATGATATTGATAATATCCTGTTAGTAACTAAACGAAGAAATAACTAGGTATATTAATTACTAGCTGTGCCAGCGGCGTCGCACACGTGGATATCGGGTTTCAAAAATAATGGTACTTTTTTCATGAAATGGTGTCCAAATTTTAAGTCAGACCTCTAGCAATACATTGGTGAAAATCGCATTCAATTCCATGCAGTAGTTTACGCGTGATGCGCGTTAAAACATACTGATTGCATTTTTGAATCAGGGGCCCTACCATCAGAATCGAAAACGATCGTTCGTAGAACGGATCGCGTACTTTTGCAAAATAAATCCCTCTCATTTGTCCCTTCCGTGGTCGAATATAGAATTAAATTAATTAAAATCGACTTAGACGAATTTTAGTTCTTGGTGGTTTGGTGGAAGGTTTTTGGTGGTAGGAGCCCAGTATCGATTATTTACTTATCACCCACTGATAGTTATTTTGAAAATATATTTCATGTACAGAATTGACCTCTCTACAGATTTGTTATAAGTAATACATTATCACCTGCTTACATTCAGTCAATACCTATCCATCTATACTTAGGTACATAATTATCGAACATCGATCTTACATGCTTAAAAGATTATTCCACTCAGATAGGTATGAAGATATTAAGGAAGATTAATGATCAATAATGTTTGTTTTGGAATTTACAATGCCCCGGTGGGGTATAGGTTTTATTATTACTTATCTTAATATCTTAGTCTTTTGTTATCAACAAAGTAAATGGAAAACTTCGATCGTTGCTTTTGCAGTAAGTGTACCGTACACGGACTTATCATCATCGCCACGCTGGGCAGGCGGGTTGGCCATCGCAGGGAGTAGGTTCTCGCTCCGGTGACGCTGCTGCCCGTCACCGGTCTTTAGTATTTAGCTACGCCTTCAATTGTGATGGTTATACCGCCACCAGTCGGTTGCCAGCGCCTCGTTTGTTATTCGGAGTGGTGGGCAGGAGAGGTTGGCTTGGCGCGGATGATGGTAGTTATTTATTCATTTAATCTTTACTTATTACACAATAGGGAAGAGTAGTCCACAAATTTAAAGTCGCTCAGCGCGCTATGGAAAGGGTTATGCTCGGTATCTCGTTAAAAGATAGGGTACAAAACGAGCATATACATCAAAGGACGTAAGTTACTGACATAGCCCGAAGGATTAGTACGCTGAAGTGGCAGTGGGCTGGTCATGTCTGCCGCAGAGCCGACAATAGGTGGAGCAGACGAATCTTGGAGTGGACACCGCGTTTAGGCAAACGTAGTGTAGGACGCCCCGCAACCCGCTGGGCGGATGACCTTAGAAGAACTGCTGGCAGTTGCTGGACGGGGTAAGCCCGGGATAGAGAAATGTGGCGCGAATTAAAGGAGGCCTACGTTCAGCAGTGGACGGACCAAGGCTGTTGATTGATTGATTATTACACAATTGAAACAGTGTACAAAGGGCTTAATGCCGCATACGCATTCTCTACCAGTCAACCATAAATTTCTAAACATAATATAAGTACCTACCTACGCTAGAAAAGATAAGTTTGGGAATCCCTGCACTAAGCTCTACCCTAATCTAGCTGAACGTGGAACTGAACCTAGGACCTTTCGCTATCAGCAAAGCCGTAGTACAATGTGCCATCAAGATCGCCATATAACCTTATCTAAATACAGTTTAATGCACAACATAACTGCTTCTGCACCTGAATTATAAATAAGTTTTATTGATTATGATAGCTTTACATACTTACCTTATCTGAGAGATATAATCGCCTAGTAATAAAGTCATTTAAAAAAATAACCGGCCAATTGCAAGTTGAATAAACGTGGTAGGATCCGTACATATTAAACTATTTAAATACGGATAAGGGAGCGACCCATCATCTTTTTGCTCCAAGCCACACTCACCTTTTTTTTTTATACTGGCTCGACATAATGGCTTCCCTACACCTGATGGAAAGCGAAAGAGAAGCCCAAGTCGCTGTGACAACGGGCAAGTAACTGGTCAGTTACCTGTCAGTTGCCACCGCCATGCCGGCCCAACCCTAACCCCCCACGAGCTCCGGAAACCCTACTCACCGGCAGAAACACGACCCAGAGGTCATTTGACTGCGGTATTCTATAGGGTGGAGGTCCTTCCCCGGACGGGCGGCTCAATTCGAGCGAAGATTCGCTATGCCCTACCTCTCTCACCTGCCCGTGGTGTATCCTGCCGAATAACAAACGAGGCTCTGGCAACCGACTGGTGACGGTATAACCATCACGATGGTAGGCGTAGCTAAATATTATAAGCCGATGACGGGCAGCAGCGTCACCGAAGCGAGGAGCTACGCCCTGCGATCGCCAACCCGCCTGCCCAGCGTAGTGAATATGGGTATATCCCCCAGATGTTTGCCCTAAGTGGCGAAGAACTGAAAATGCCTTTGTCCAGCAGTGGGCTGCAATAGGCTGATGATGATGATGGCTATGATAGACAAACGGACAGAAATCATAATAAGGCCTCCGAGGAGAAGCGCGTTTCATTATATGAGGGCTAAGGAAACCGGATTTTAATGCGGAACCCTAAAAATAATTTCTGAACCGAATTATGGTAATACTGGGCAATCCCCAAGAAGAAAATATTTGTTATCGATCAATACATAATAATAAAATAATGAAAAAGGGTGTCTGTACATTGAATATTTTCCAAAAAAAAAATAAAGACATGATCGATGAAGAAAAAAACGGGAGACCGAAGCTTTTTTAATTTACCCGACTGCCATTGAAGGAAGGTAATGTTTTTCGAGAGTATGAGGTGCAGCGCAGGCGGCACACTTTTTGTGCGATAGAGTCTGCGTCTGAGACATTTAAAAAGAGCGTCTAGGTCTGCCGACAGAATGATCGAAGATGTCCGCCATATGCGTTGAGTCGTGAAATATCCGCGACAGATTTTTGTGCGTCGTGTGCGTTACTGCATATAATTGCATAGGTTCTATTTTCACAGACTAAAAAGTGCGTCACGGATAGTCTGTCGTCTGCGCTGCCCCTGAATGTCCATTTCTTTGACAGGCTCGGTGGCTCATTTGGTAGTGACCTCTGCCCTCTGAGCCAAGGGTCGTGGGTTCGATTCCCGCTCAGTACAAACATTTCTGTTCATAAACATGTCTGTTTGTATTGGTCTGGGTGTTTTCTATGTATAATATGTATTTATTTACAAAAAAAAATGTATCTAAGTAAGTATATCAGTTGTCTAGTACCCATAGTACAAGCTTTGACTTAGTTTGGGGCTAGGTGGCTCTGTGTGGCCCAGCGTGGCATGTCTTGGGTCATTTATTTATTTATTCTTTAGCACGCCCTACAGCCAAATCTGTGCCTACAGCTAAACGGCTGGACATTTTGACATGCGAGGTATGATATCTACTTTTTATAATTGAGATAAAATGCATGTAACAACAAACCTAACTAAGTAAGGAAACTTTTTTTATAGTAGCTCGACATAATGGCTTCCCTACGCCTGATGAAAAGGGAAAGAGAAGCCCACGAACGGGCAAGTAGCTGGTCAGTTACCTGTCAGTTGCCACCGCCATGCCGGCCCAGCCCTAACCCCCACGAGCTCCGGAAACCCTACTCACCGGCATAAACACGACCCGGAGGTCATTTGGCTGCGGTATTCTAAAGGGTCTTAAGAGAGGTAGGGCATAGCGAATCTTCGCTCGAATTGAGCTGCCCGTCCGGGGAACGACCTCCACCCTATAGAATACCGCAGCCAAATGACCTCCGGGTCGTGTTTCTGCTGGTGAGTAGGGTCTCCGGAGCTCGCGGGGGGTTAGGGTTGGGCCGGCATGGCAGTGGCAACTGACAGGTAACTAACCAGTTACTTGCCAGTTGTCACAGAGACTTGGGCTTCTCTTTCGCTTTCCATCAGGCGTAGGGAAGCAATTATGTCGAGCTACTATAAAAAAAAGGTGGAGTCTTTCTCCACCTTTTTTTTTCGAGCGGCTCAATTCGAGCGAACATTGGCCCTACCTCCTCTTATTAGATATTATTAAAGCATTTAAGTGGCCTAATCTTTATGCATCTACCTACTTTTATAATTGAGATAATATGCATATAGCAACAAACCTACCTACCTAAGTTAGGTACTAAAGGAAAACAGACCATTTGACATCACAGATAAAAATTGTTTTGATAAACTCATTCACGCCACCTGTGATAACATTTAAGCTCAGTTTTCCGTCGATTATAAATAAAATTGGAAATAACTGTAGTTTTAGGTAAAATCGTTGATAAAGAGAGAGTGGGTTAAATACAGTTTCTAGGGTTCTGTAGACAAATGACAAAATCAATCAACATTCAAGAGAGGTAGGGCATAGCGAATCTTCACTCGAATTGAGCTGCCCGTCCGGGTAAGGATCTCCACCCTATAAAATACAGCAGCCAAATGACCTTCGGGTCGTGTTTCTGCTGGTGAGTAGGGTGTCCGGAGCTCGTGGGGGGTTAGGGTTGGGCCGGCATGGCAGTGGCAACTGACAGGTAACTGACCAGTTACTTGCCAGTTGTCACAGCGACTTGGGCCTCTCTTTCGCTTTCCATCAGGCGTAGGGAAGCAATTATGTCGAGCCACTATAAAAAAAAAACATCAGCCTGTCGCAGTCATTATAATATATTTTATTTATTCAATCTTTATTGCACTGTAAAGTGGTGTACAAAAGGCGGACTTAATGCCACACTAGGCATTCTCTATCCAGCCATTAGGCTAAGCAGAAACTAATTTAAATATAGGTAGATATTTGTGGTGATAAGTCTAATTAGATTTTTTTTTGTAAATAAATAGATTGGTACATATAACATCAAGAAACATCCAGACCAGTACAAACAGATGTTCATGCACACAAATGTTTTACTGTCTGGGGATCGAACCCACGACCCTTGGTTCAGAAGGCAGAGGTCACTACCAAATGAGCAATCGAGCCAAGAGATAAAACTATGAGTTTTTATGTGGTTTTATTAGATCTACAATATTTTAAAATGTCTCCAGTTGTTTGCCATTTTGGGTCAACAGTTTGAAGGCTTCGCCTATAATCGCTAGCCTGGGCAGGTGGATTGGCGATCGCAGGGCGTAGGTAACTCATTCATTGACGTTCATGCTGGTCCTTGTAGATTCGTCATCTCTATTTTTGCGAATTCATACGTTTGGTACCTATCTATGGTATTTATAGGTCTTCAAAAATGATATTTTGGTTTCTAATATCAACTTTATATAAAAATATAGGTATAATGCAAATTTCCACTGAAAATGATTTCTAAGATCTAGTAAGTAGGTACCTAGGTGTTTCTTTTAATACGTCATAGAACGTAAACCACAATTTACTTACCAATTACAGAATCTTAAAAATGTAGGCTATTAAAACATCAATCAAAGTTACAACGAATTACAAGAAAGTTCATATTATTGCTACCTTCATGCTGCTACTACGGAACCCTTAATGTTCCTTTCCGACTCGCACTTGGCCCCTTATAATATCCTAATCGATAGCTTAAATATTACCTGCATAGACACCTGCCTACTTTTACTATAAAATACCTTTTTTATCATTATAACGGAAGTCATAATTATTTGCCTACATGAGTCATACATTTTAAAACTAGCATTATCAAAAAATAACTCGATCAAAGTCCTTTGTGTCTATTGCTGATGAGTCACACACGAGTTGACATACTTGAAATAGACTGCCCTTTGGGGCACAGCTTGACACAGCTGTCCACACCCTCGTCTTGTGCCCGTCTTGGATGGACGAACGCGCGGTTCTCAACAGCGCCATTGGTGACATAACTTCCCTCCCACCGGTCGTTGCGGCCATGCTCGGGAGCAGGGAAGCCTGGCTAGCTGTTGCCTCCTTCTGCGAGACAGTCATCTCGCAGAAGGAGGCAGCAGAACGTGAGCGCGAGGACGATCCCTCGGCTCCAGTACAGCGTTGACGCAGAAGGGGGCGTGCTCGGCGGATCTTCGACCGCCAAACGCCTCCTGATTGGGCCCAGTCGGTGGTTGGTGCGGGGGCACCTCCACCCGCCTTGCACGGGTCCCCGTCCCCGTCGGATGGGAGTGGGCCGGCCCTCCGGGCCGCTCCCGTCGCTCCCCTTAGAGGGGGGCCAGTCGGGCCCGCGTAGGCGGGCAGTGCTGGTGGTGTCGCGGCAGTCCTAGTCTTTCCGGGTCCCGTGACACCATCCCCATAGGCGCTTGACAGGAGGAGCTGGGGTTTTTAGTGGGTATTCCCTGCCTTCCTTCCACCTTGATGCAGGGTGAGTCCCACATACCGCGTCACTCCCCCCGGTGACGGGGATGCCTAAAAGCGTTTTTCTCGGCATAAAAAAAAATACTGCCCTTTGCTCGAATATTATATGAAAGTATACTGGAGAGACTGGGATGTAAGGGAGCCACCCATAATAATTTCGCTCCAAGCCACCCTCACCTGCCCGTGGCGCATCCTGCCGAATAACAAACGAGGCGCTGGCAACCGATAGGTCGCGGTATAACCACCACGATAGAAGGTGTAGCTAAATTCCATGACGTTCAGCATCGTCACCAGCGCGAGAAACTACGCCCTCCGATCGAAAATCCCGCCTGCCCAGCGTGGCGTTTATGGGTACACCCTCCACATGTTTCTCCACAGTGGCGAACTGGCAAAGTGGCAACAACTGGAGAGGCTTATGTCCTTCAAGATTTGGATTATGGCTTTCAAGAGAGGTAGGGCATAGCGAATCTTCGCTCGAATTGAGCCGCCCGTCCGGGGAAGGACCTCCACCCTATAGAATACCGCAGTCAAATGACCTCTGGGTCGTGTTTCTGCCGGTGAGTAGGTAGGGTTTCCGGAGCTCGTGGGGGGTTAGGGTTGGGCCGGCATGGCGGTGGCAACTGACAGGTAACTGACCAGTTACTTGCCCGTTGTCACAGCGACTTGGGCTTCTCTTTCGCTTTCCATCAGGTGTAGGGAAGCCATTATGTCAAGCCACTATAAAAAAAATAAAATAAAAAAATAATGTCCAGCAGTGGACTGCAATAGGCTGTTGGTGATGCCCTGTTCACAGGTTAGGGTCAATACCAAGGCTAAACCTCTTACCAAGATAATCATTTACGTCATCATCATCAGCCTATTGCAGTCCACTGCTGGACACAGGCCTCTCCAGCTGTTTATCACATAGTGCAAACATCTGGAGGATATACCTATATCGCCACGCTGGGAAGGTGGGTAGGCGATCGCAGGGCGTAGCTTCTCGCTCCGGTGACGCTGCTGCCCATCATCGGCCTGTGGTGTTGACGTCAATAGTAGATATAGGTAACCCAATTACAATATCTCCTGCGATTCGTTATCAAATAATTCTTCAAGTCATAGTAATCTAAGGATCAAAGGATTACCTATATCTATCAAATCCAACTGACTATTCGGATATAAAAGCACTGAGATCTGTTGAAGACAGCAGTAGTTACCGACATGGCTGGCTCCAAGGTGGCATTCCTACTCTTCGGCTTGGCTGTGGTATCAGGTAAATACCCATTTAACTATCTTCACAAGGGTTATCAATTGCCATTGTGTTGACAGGATTGGCCAGCCTAGATCCTGCGTTACCGGGTCTAGCTGTTTCCAGGGTGCGCCGCGGAGAGGCTCCTTTCTTGCACCCCGTGCACGATGAGAGACCTTCTCGAGGCGACGGATCGCGGCATCCAAGTGGCTAAGTTTTGGATGGGTTCTATATGATTTTGATTGCCATTGACACGAAAAGAAGAAGACTATCTTCAGAAACAACAACTCATGACAATCATCATCAGCCTATTGCATTCCACTGCTGGTCATAGGCCTCTCCAGTTGCTCGCCACTTAGGGCAAACATCTGGAGGTTATACCCATAATCGCCACGCTGGGCAGGCTGGTTAGCGATTGCAGTCATGGTATTCAGCTACGCCTTCAATTGTAATGGTTAGACCAACACCAGTTGGTTGCCAGAGCCTTGTCATTCGGCAGGATGCACCACGGGCAGGTGAGGGTGGTTTGGATCGAAAAGATTATGGGTCGTAAGTGAAACTGCTGCTCGTCACCGGCCTGTAGTATTTAGCTACGATTGACGTGATGGTTCCGCCACCAGTCCGTTGCCGGAGCCTTCTATGTTATTCAGCGGGATGCACCACGGGCATTGGTGTCTTCGAGAGAAAAGATAGTCGTTAGCTAATAAGCTGTTGGAAATATTTCACAAGTTACATAAGCCCAATAATTGAATATCAAGTTT
>CM062106.1:4815411-4871669 GCA_031163375.1 Conogethes punctiferalis | reverse complement strand
CGCAAAAATCTGTCGCGGATATTTCACAGACTCAACGCACATCTTCGATCATTCTGTCGGCAGAGCTGTAGAGACCTAGATGCTCTTTTTAAATGTCTCAGACGCAGACTCTATCGCACAAAAAGTCTGTCATCTGCGTATCCCCTAAATCTTTTCTTACCCCTTTTATATTCACAATGCCTATTTTTGCTCGGATCCGGAAATTTTTGGTATGATAATTCAAATTTGACATTTATTTAAGACAACTGATGTCAAATTTGAATGATGTTTATTCAAAGTTTCCGAATCCGAATAGAAATCGTAATGATCAGTCTGCAAACGGCTTTTGATTCTGCCAGATTAGATTTAAGTTAAGGAAACTTAGTTTACTTAAGATGGCCGTTGCCAGTATTATTTTATTTTTTATTCTTTTGTTTCAGATCCAGGGGAATATTCCACCTTACCACCAACGTTTTGCCGCCTTTCTCTCAGGGTTAAATATTTGTACTACTATTTTATCATTGTTGACAATTAAATTATATTAAATTCAAAAATAAATATCACATAAAATATTTATTTCTTTTAATCAATCCCGAATCAATCACTTAGACTAATAATAATGCTATAATATGTACTTATAATATGCAGAAATAAATGATTTATTTAGAAACCTACCATTCATTTCAGAATAATTTCAGGCATTACAAACAATACCCAGACTGTATCGGATACAGCTCAAACAGTGTTTGAATATTTCCTACAAAATATTCTGTGGTATTTTTGTCACATGTAAATACTGCTTTATAGTAGTTTTGCCATTAAAAACTTCCAAAAGTCTATGATAAACAATACCGGTACTGACCGGTAGTCAAATCAAACACGACTGACAGTCAGCATCACTAATAAAGTCTATAGTCTATGAGCTTATTTGACGTTTGATGTTATGTGTTTTTGTGTTAAATTCTACAGGAAAATTTCAATAAATGTAAGTAAATGCTTATTTAACTAATAAAACAATATAATTCTAGTAACTTGTAGGTATTTTCTTTGTAATGTTGCGTTGACTTTTTGTTACACATCTTAAAATGTGCAACTAATCACTGAGCTGTCAAACTATGTTAACTTTTTAAATTTAATTCCAAAGTCTAGCCACCCGAGCGCTAGTATCGCACTTATTTTGTTGTTCACCATTTGAACCGCCAAAATAATTGTCAAACTGTCACCGTTTTACAGACACCGCAATTTTTTTCTGCGTAATAAAAACGTGAAATTAAACATTATTACCGACGAATTTTCAGTTTGTTTCGTCATTTGTTGACCGACGGTAATAAAACAGTGTAACGAACGTATAAAGCTTGTGAATAACACCGAATTAAAATGGCCAAGGTGCACATAACCAATGTTGTCGTTTTGGACAATCCCAGCCCTTTTCTGAATCCGTTCCAATTCGAGTTGACCTTCGAATGCATTGAAGAATTAAAAGAGGACTTGGAATGGAAGATGATATACGTCGGTTCTGCGGAAACGGAGGAACACGATCAAGTGTTGGACACGATATACGTAGGTCCTATACCTGAGGGACGGCACATGTTTGTCTTCCAAGCGCCGCCTCCAGACGTGAACCGGATACCAGAAAACGACGCTTTGGGCGTCACTGTGGTGTTGTTAACCTGTTCTTACCGCGGGCAGGAGTTTGTGAGGGTCGGGTACTTTATAAACAATGAGTATAGTGAAAATGAGCCGGAATTGAGGGAGAACCCTCCACCGAGGCCTCAGTTTGACAAAGTTGTGAGGAACATTCTCGCTTCGGAGCCGCGAGTGACTAGGTTTAAGATTAATTGGGCGGAGCCTGACGCGGCTGCAGCGGATTCTGGCGATGGTGAGTCATTTGTTTTTGCTAAGTAAACATTATTATTAAGCATGATTTATTTTCATGGGCTGTACCATAACCAAAAACACGTTTATTTGTGGTTATATTTCCCATTGGTGTGAATCAGATTCAGACCCAAACATGACTTAAGCTTATAAGACTCAAATAACTGCCCGTGTGGTTTCCGGTTTAAGAATGGGACCACCAGATCTTATTCCACGGATGTAATTGAAGTTGTCTATCAGGACCAAGGGTGCTTACATAAAGAAACAGGTTTCCGGTACAGACAAATCTGTGCAGGTCGGTACTGACCGGTGCAGGTATAACTTACTAGCTGTGCTCGCGACTTCGTCCGCATGGAATAGTGGTTTTTTCCTCGGTCTTTTTTTACATTTTCCATTATTTCTTCGCTCCTAATAGTTGCAGAGTGATGTTATGTAGCCTAAAGCCTTCCTCGATAAATGGTTTATTCAACACAAAAAGAATTCTTCAATTCGGACCAGTAGTTCCTGAGATTAGCGCGTTCAAACAAACACACTCTTCAGCTTTATAATATTAGTATAGTATAGATGAGCTCACTTACAAAGAAAGAGGTTTAAACTTGTTCATGCCTAGACCGAGCCCGTAGGTTTGCCAGTGAAGGGTGTATTTGTTTATGAAATAAAGACAGATTTACCTGCTTCTTTATGCAAGTTTGATGCACCAGTTGGTACTGACTTGGTGGTCAAGTTACAAGAATATGTGGTTTTTTTTTTTATAAGAAGAGCTTTCAGGACGACCTCACTCCACCTGATGGTAAGCGGTCGTGAGGTCCAAAAGTTAGGTCGACAGGCACAATAGAGCTCATTGCGCCTGTCGCCCTCACCCTGAAGGCCCACTGAGATGCCGTTTCACGCCCCGCCTAAAGAACCCAGGATTGTAAGAGGAAGGAAACACATGAGCTGGAAGGTCATTCCATGACTTAATGGCACGGGGCAGGAACGAGGAACTAAACCTCTTGGTGCGCGCCACCATCGTCTGGATGTTATGCAGATGACAACGCAGTCCAGCACGTGTTGTTCGGGAGTGGAAAGGCTCTCCTTTCCACCTCTCTAGGTTAAGTGTTAAGTAATCATATTAGATGTAGAGTTTGGATCAGTAATATATTACCGAAGTGCATACCATTTTAGGTAACCTCGAAACGTCACATGCCCCTAGCAACGATTCATATGGTGCATCGTTCAACGCGGACAGCCAGATCAGCGGGATGGAATTCCAAGGCAGTTTTAGCGGATATGGTGACAATTCAAATTCAATAGCTCCTATGGAATGCTGAGGTTAGTATTAGATAGATAGAAACTTTTTATTGCACAAAAACACAGACATTACATACAAAAACAAAGTACAAATTAAGTATTGTAAAATTGAACCATATTTTTTTATAATGCATGCATCTAATGCTTAAGCCACACATTGGATTCAACTTTGCGTCCAATCGCTGTCCAATGCCCAATACTAAGGCGCTCAATGTCTTCATTGTGTCAAAGTACCGATACACACATTGGTGCATTGGGTGCAAAATGTTACGTTGGTGCAAATATCTCCAATGTGTGGCCGCAGCTTGAGACATCTAAGACGTCCTTGGTAAAAGTCGTGGTCGTAAGGTGAGGGTAAAAGAACATAAATCATTGCCCTATATTTATCTTGTTCGTCCTAGTTGTGATAGGGTTTACCCACCTCACGAGGTCCGCCCGGGGAGCACTCTATTGACAGCTCCCCGGATCCGGGGGCAGGGGTATTTGCCCTCCCCGGATCCGGGGGCAGGGGTATTTGCCCTCCCCGGACCAGGAGTGCCGGCCGCTTATCATCTACGGCTGGCCAGGGCAGGCAGGGATATGGCCATATGCTTCGGCGCTACCCGTGTCCCTGCAACTTGCTGCCCACTGGCGACACAGGGGGGCTTAGTGGGTATGCCCTCCCTTTTGGAAGGTGTGAGTCCCACACACCATGCCGCCTCCCCCCGGAGACGGCATGAAGGTGCCTAATGCATTCCCCTCTTAAAAAAAAAAAGGTTTACCCACCTGGCCAAAATTCGTGAAATGACTGATCTGCCTGTCCTACCCAGCTGCAGATGACAAATCGTCAGCATGCCTGGTCCGGAAGGGCAAATACCCCAGCTCCACGGAGCAAGGGCGGATCTCATGTAACGGTGTGGCTACATCCACCACCGGCGACGCTTATTATGACTCGCCCGGTGGCTCAATAGTGACTCCTGCCTTCGGAACCAAGGGTTGTGGGTTCAATCCCCACCCGGGGCAAACATTCTTGTGATGAATATTTGTGTTTGTTCCGTGTCTGGGTGTTGATATTACTTTGGGGTCGGTGGAATGTAGATTGATAGATAGATACTCTTTATTGCACAAAACACAGACATGTATTTGATGTTGTCTGATATTTATTTATTACTAGCTGTGCTCGCGACTTTGTCCTCGTGGAATAGTTGTTTTTCCCCTGATTTTTACATTTTCCATTATTTCTTCGCTTCTAATAGTTGCAACGTGATGTTATATAGCCTAAAGCCTTCCTCGATAAATGGTCTATTCAACACAAAAAGAATTTCTCAATTC
This sequence comes from Conogethes punctiferalis, assembly GCA_031163375.1. NCBI lineage: Eukaryota > Metazoa > Arthropoda > Insecta > Lepidoptera > Crambidae > Conogethes > Conogethes punctiferalis. The sequence goes on along the minus strand of CM062106.1, from coordinate 4,867,214 downwards.
GGACCAGTAGTTCCTGAGATTCAAACAAACAAACAAACTCTTCAGCTTTATAATATTAGTTAAGATTATTTATAACCCTACCTACACCAATGCAAATAACAACTAATATTATATCCCTTGTTTCAGATTATTTAATACTAGTGAAATGAAGTGTAACATATGTACAGCGTGATATATTCGCGTTTCATTGAAGTAATTTGTACAGAGTTATCAAATATAAACGACTGATGATGACGGGGCGGTAGTATTGTAATGTTAGCGTTAGTTAGAAATTAATTGAAGCTGTTGAGCAAAGGAAATTGTATTGTAAGGCCCGGCGCCCATTATCGGCAAGGAAAAGGATCCTTCGGCATCCTATATGCAAGCGCACGCTATCGGCAAATATGCTTTGGCATGCTGCAACCTGGTAGATATAGCGGGGATCCTTTGGACCCAGACCGCTCAGGACCGGTCCATGTGGAGGTCATTGGGGGAGGCCTATGTCCAGCAGTGGACGTCTACGGGCTGATGATGATGATGATGCTGCAACGTTCTTAGGGATGACGAGGCGTCGTTAAGGATGCCGTACTGTCCTGTAGCTTGCCGAAGCGTCTCAGTATCGAGTGTTGCCTGTGTACCGAATGATGCCCAAGGATGCCGAAGCATCCCGAAGCATTCTTAATGCTGCCGATACAGCAGCCTCAAGCATAAAGAAGCGGTATTTCTGTTATTTTTTTTTTTTATTTATTTATTACACAAAAGAAATACAACAGACTTATAATTAAGACGTCTAAAACCAGGCGATGGTTTGACTAGACGTCATACATTCACACTATTCATTAAAACAGTCCTTCACTGCCAAAAACAAATCGCAATAATAATACATTAAAATTTACTATAAACGAAAACATGCAGTTAGGACGCATGCGCCGACGCGCTGCTTTTATTTATTACGACCACATATCACGGAAATGTCTACTTTATTGCTATTATGTTATAGTATATTGCTATTTGCCACCTACAATCCTCAGTCGTGCCGATGCCGATAATGGACGCCGGGACTAAAAGTTAAAGGGTTGTTTCACAAAAAAAAATAACCCATGACATGCCATGCTGGGCCACACATCGCCAAATGTTTGTTATGTAGACTTGGCATACATATTTTTAACCGACTTGAAAAAAAAGAGGTTATAGGTACAGAATAATCTTACAGACCAGTCATAGATTTGGTCACTTATTCCTTGAGAAGTGAAATTAAAATCTTTCTTTTATTTGGGGGACCGCTTTCATCAGGAAATGTTAACATAGGTTTGAGAAATGCTGAGCTATTGATAAGATAATATTTATTTTCTAAAAACATGAGAAATTTACAATATCTCATTCTGTACTGTAAAATAGGTGGTAGCATAAATAATTTGTTACTTGCTTACATGTTTTAGCTACATAATTTGAGCGTACAAAATATGAATGACAAAATAATAATACAAGTTCAACATAGCATGCAGAATGTCAGTGATAAATAGAATTCAAACACAAACGTTACTATGCGACGCGCGGGCGCACAGGTAGCAAAGACCTATTCATAGACAACACTTGAGTGCCGGCCGCCATTGTATATGCTTTACTTCACATAGTGTTGTTAGTTTTTATAGATAAGTATTGTTAGTGAATGGTGTTGCAGTTGCTTGAAGAAGGCAGGTCTAATTGTGAGATCATGATGAATTGACCCTTATTCAATTGCCCACATCAGTCCACTGCTGGACATAGGCCTCTCCCAATGCTCGCCACTTCGATCAGTTCCGGGCCTCGCATCCAGAACTTGCCAGCCGTCCTGCGCAAGTCGTCACTCCACCTGGCCTGAGGGTGTCCTACACTACGTTTGCCGACACGCGGTCTCCACTCCAGAACTCGTTTACCCCAACGGTTACCGGTTCTGCGGCTGATGTGGCCAGACATAGACACAGAATTTATCTGAGCCTTACCTAAAGGTCATTCTTCCAACCTCTTTCATCGTTAAGATGGCAACTGGATGTTTTGCGGCTAAAAGTTTGAAATGTATTGCATTTTTCTAGTATGTATTTCAAATTCAAAATTATTATTTCTGTATCTTTATTTATTATTGTACTGTACCTAACACATACTTAAGCATAATAGTAAATCAAATAATGAACAAAAAATTGTTAGTACATTGTCTCGATTCAGTATTCTAGTAACACTGGAATGTGAATATTCTTACTGCTTTCCTTTCCTTAAAAATTCCGCTCATTTAGATGGCTTGAAAGGCAATACTTACTCTTGAATACTGAATCGATGCCAAATCTCATAATAAGAAGTTACGTTACTAAATATGTATTTGTTAAAAAATTACAATATTATACAGTTCCTTGTAAAACTCCTAACAGAACAGTGTTAAGATAGGAAATGGTGTGGCTCTATGTGTGATAATTAGTTCAATTGATTGGACAATCAATTTGATTAATTGAAAAAAACACAAACGACTAAAACTAAAAAGCGATAAATAACTTAAGTAATTCTATCCTTAATACATAATTATTTAAATATTACAATTATCACTTATTTTTGAAGTCGGTGCCAGCTCTTGGTACCTAACGTAGACTGTTGTTGTATGACGCGCGCGGCCGGCAAATCCACACGACAATATACATTTATTTGTTTGGCTGGCACCGACTTCAAAAATAAGTGATAATTGTAATATTTAAATAATTATGTATTAAGGATAGAATTACTTAAGTTATTTATCGCTTTTTAGTTTTAGTCGTTTGTGTTTTTTTTGAAGTCGGTTTAATTTTTTTTAAAAAATAATTTTATTTCACTATTTTTAGTTGCGTTGATGTACTGTGACCTTGAGTAAAGGCTAATTAATGAATAAGGGAATCCTTAAGAGTTTTACTTAGGAATGAAAAATTTTGATTCAAGTCAAGTGAAGACTATGCGATCTAGAATCAAGCATATCACTTACCAAATCACCTGCCCTATTATCCCTGCATAAGTACATACTACTACCTAGTTTAATATCGACCAATGTTAGTACTGTCCCCTAACTCCTAACCGTTAAGGAGTTCTGTGGCTTCATCATCAGCAACAGATGTTGACGCCCGGAAGCATATACCTGAGTAAAATATGATTACGTAACAAAAACACCATATGAGCATACAATTTTAAGAAATAAGAAACTTTTATCATCGACAAAACATAACATTTTCGGTTGTTGCCCTCAATTTCTCCAGGATCCCATCATCAGATCCTGACTTGGTGATAATGGGACCACCTCGGAAGTGTCCTCTGTCGAACTGTCGAAAAATTTTTGAAATCCATCCATAATTGACGGAAATATCGGTGAACATACATAAAAAAAAAAAAAAAAAAATATTATACATACAGACGAATTGAGAACCTCCTCCTTTTTTGAAGTCGGTTAATAATTGAATTGATTGAAAAATCAATTTGATTAATTGAAAACGTAATTGAATTCGTTGAAAGGTCAAGTATTAGACTGTCAATCAAAAACCTAAAGAGTTTTGTATATTTTTAGTGATGTAACTAATAATATTATAATGTGATCTATGTATTTTCCCTGTAACAAAACAAGGATGAATTTCAACAGAATATGTTTAAACCATGATACAAATATACAGTCGAAAGTTTTATTTTTTATTTATTATTAATTTAGATCTGTATTTTTTAAACAGGAAATGTGAAACATGTAACATGGAAGTTCAAATTAACAACAAAAGGATAATAAAACAATTGATACTAAAAATAGTGGTATTAATAAACCTCCCTCTAATCCCTATCAGCTTTTCTCTATGATATGATTTCTTTTTTTTATAACAAGAGCGTTCAGGATGACCTCACTCCACCTGATCGGTAAGCGGTCGTGAGGTCCAAATGTTTGGTCGACAGGCATAATAGGACAAACCCACCGCGCCTGTCGCCCACACCCTGAAGGCCATCTGAGATGCCGCCTCGCTTAAAGAACCCAGGATTGTCAGATGAACGAAACACATGAGCTGGAAGGGCTGTTTTGAAGATTTATAAGTGCTCGAGTCTATGGAGAATTTGGAGAAAGGAGTTCTCGGCATTCAATCCGCCATTTGTGCTCTCTTGTGCAAAGATTAGGTATATGAAAATAAAAAACAATAGGTAAATTAAAATTAATTATCCTTCTGTACAAGTAGGTTCGGAATGTAGCTTCTACCAATGTAATTTTTTCTTACAAAGTAGGTATAGGTATACCTATACCTATATTAATATATCAAGAAATACGATTCAGAAATTATACAATGCAAAATTTAGACAAGCCGACTTCCTACTAAAAATCAAACCAACTATGAAGGTACACTCTTGTAAACAAACAAGAAAAGAATTATCCGGATCTGTTTACAATTCTCGGGGCTCTGGTAACATAGGTACTTCCTCTTAGCGTTGTCCCGGTTTGTGCCTCTAGGCCCAGGGTCCGCTTTGACCATGATCCTAGATTTAGCGAGTCTGGTTATTACATTGAAGCGACTGCCACCTGACCTTCGTAACCCTCAGAAAGGGGAACCAGGCAAATTTGGATCACGGTTACACATTCAGAATTAAACTGTATGTGCAGGTTTCCTCACGATGTTTTCCTTCACCGCTAAGCTAGTGGTATAATTCCGCGCATAGATTTTTGTTTGCTCTGGTAACATACACAACAAAATAAATTGAGAACCTCCTTTTTTGAAGTCTGTTAAAAATGTTCACTTGGAAGCACCCATCCAGGAGATGTTGTCATTTAGAATGTCCTTAACCTTGCATATTGCACCGACCTCAGATAATGGGAACAGGGCAAGCGAATTTTTTTTTTATATGTAGTAGGTACCTAGCTCGGCATAATGGCTTCCCTTCCCCTGATGGAAAGCGAAAGAGAAGCCCATGTCGCTGTGGCAACGGGCAAGTAACTGGTCAGTTGCCACCGCCATGCCGGCCCAACCCCAACCCACCACGAGCTCCGGAAACCCTACTCACCGGCAGGAACACGACCCGGAAGTCATTTGGCTGCGGTATTCTATAGGGTGGAGGTCCTTCCCCAGACGAGCAGCTCAATTCGAGCGAAGATTCGCTATGCCCTACCTCTCTTGAAATGACTTTATAGGTAGGTATGTATTATTTTATCTACGGTGACAAATCCTTTACCTACTAAGAATCTATTATTAGATCTATAGGAAAGTCTATAACAGGCAAAGGTGAAGTGAAATACGCATTGACCCTTAGCTAAATTGACCTCGGGCGGGTCAGTTAGTTGTCTAGTGACCTCGAGCGTGAAGGGTTAGGAACTAAAGGGTAGGTATTATGACTATGTTTGATTTTGCGTACCTATAACTTCATGCTTAGTTATGTACCTACCTAACTATACCTACTTATTGCACAAAATAAAATTGATTCGCTCGGTGGCTCCTTTTGTGACCTCTGCCCTTTGAGCCAAGGGTCGTGGGTTCGATTCCCGCACAGTACAAACATTTTGTGTTCATGAACATGTCTGTTTGTATTGGCCTGGGTGTTTTCTATGTATAATATGTATTTATTTACAAAAAAAAATGTATTTATGTAAGTTTATCAGTTGTCTAGTACCCATACTACAAGCTTTGGCTTAGTTTGGGGCTAGGTGGCGCTGTGTGGCCCAGCGTGGCATGTCTTGGGTTATTTCTTTTTAATTTTATTTAAAATACAAAAAAAAAACAGAAAAAGCTATTAACATCTTGTGGTATAATTTAGGCGGTCTTGTCGCTACTAAGCCATCTCTTCCAGATGACCTTCAGGTGGAGGAAGTCGGCGGATTTTCTTATTTTCAGTGACCGCAGTAAGATTTATTTAAAAAGTTGCAAATGAGACCGCTGGCTGTAAGTTGATATTGACCCGATCGGTAATCGAACTCGGAGCCTTACGTCCGTCCGCGTAGGTTTAACGTTCGAGCCATTGCAACACCGGGGCCTAAAGAGGAATATTAATTTTGCCTTAAAGTAATAAAACTTAACACTAATAAAAATGTAAGTGGGACCCACACTGGTCACCTCAATAATGCTTCATCTAACTTTCTATTCTATTCAATTCATTTAAAGTATTTAACAAACTGCCTCGCCCGTGGAAGGAATTTAAACTCTATGGTGATTGAAATAAAGTCTATATTTATCACAAGGTACCTACATGACTTCGTAACTTTTAGCTCCTTGAATGTAAATTAAATCTATATGGAGTGTTGTTACTTCATAAACGACTGTGACTCTTGTACAAACCGTTGTGTATTTGTTATAGTTTTTATTTTTTTTATATATATAAAAGTTAATTATTTGAACCTCATTGACAACCATTTTAAAAATTTCTATGCGCCGCAAAGTTGATATAAAATTAAAAAAAATAACATCGAGTTTAGTTCGAAATTCAAAATTGGGAATGTGAATTTGATAGAAAAACAAAATGGTTGACGCTTAATATAAAATTGTTAAGAAAAATAAAACTAAAAATGATGGAATTGAAAAGGGCGCCATTGCTTATTTTTATGTAAGTCGGTAAAACAATGGATTGTCAATCAGTCTGTGTTGTGTCATCAAAGACATCAAAGTCTCAGAGTGTTAACTGATAAGATTAATTTGTTTCTATGTAGGTAACTCGAGAAAAAATACATTTTTATTTATAGTTCTATTGTTATTTCCAGTGTTTGTGTCCATTCGTCGTTGGGGAGATACGTACCAAATAATTCTACAGTCAGAGGTAAATACATTTTATTAAGTGTTTAATTTTGTTCTGACAAGTAAGTACAGTAGTTTTTATTATTAAATAGGTACCTACCTACCTTTTTGTGTTGATTATGTTGAAAATTAATTTAATCGTTCACTTATTGATAACTAAACCTTGAGTTAGACTTTTAACAAATATTAAGTGCCTACTTATGATGTTATTCAACCTACTTGAGTTGTCGAGCAAATAATGTTTCAAAATAAATAGCTAATTGATCTACCAATTGTAATTTGATATGCTTGGGTTTTGTACTAAAGTAATCAGTAACGATTTTTTATTTATTTTAAGATCATTTATTAGATTAATCATTTTACATATTTGTGAGGAATTCCCAATACCTACTCCGACGTGTTCCCAATGCCACTTGGTAGAATCGAACTGAATGTACCTACCTACTTAAAATATGTCAAATAACCCTTTAGGTATTTTTAGGGTTCCGTAGCGAATGGCCAAAAACGGAGCCCTTATAGATTTTGTCATGATGTCTGTCCGTCTATCCGTCCGTATGTCACAGCTTTAAAAGCTATACTGTGGAAACTTGGTAAGTACCTAGATGTTGATTTGAACCCGATCTAATAAATAGTTTTTTAGAAATAATGAAAGACAACATTTACTTAGATCTATAGTGGTTCGGAACCCTACCGGTTGGCCGGATTTTTTATTATAATTTTTTTTAATGACCTGGGATCTCTCCATACAGCCAACCCCTGTAGGTATAGGTATGATGATATTATTCTCTCTGCTTTTTTTCAAGACCCCCAAAAAATGTCGCTGCAGCGGCTTACAGCGCTTCGAGCGCTGATGGCCAGTCAGCCCACAGCGCTGTCAGCGTACATTGTACCAACGGCAGACGCGCATAATGTGAGTACCAACATTAATGATAAAATTAAACGTTTTTTTTTTGCAAATAGTACGAGTAAAACTTTTTAAACATTAAACTTTTCTGATGAAAACTAAAATTTTCATTTTATTTATTTAGGATTAGGAATGTACCTACTTATCTGAACTAATATTATTAAGCTGAAGAGTTTGTTTGTTTGTTTGAACGCGCTAATCTCAGGAACTACTGGTCCGAATTGAAAAATTCTTTTTGTGTTGAATAGACCATTCATCGAGAAAGGCTTTAGGCTATATAACATCACGTTGCAACTATTAGGAGCGAAGAAATAATGGAAAATGTAAAAAAAACGGGGAAAAAATAACTATTCCACGCGGACGAAGTCGCGAGCACAGCTAGTTAATGATAAAATGAAACGTTTATTTTTGCAAATAGTACGACTAATACTTTTTAAACGTCAATCTTTTCTGATGAAAACGTAAATTTTCATTTTATTTATTTAGGATTAGGAATGTACCTACTTATGTTTTTTTTTTAGAGTGGCTCGACATAATGGCTTCCCTACGCCTGATGGAAAGCGAAAGAGAAACCCAAGTTGCTGTGACAACGGGCAAATAACTGGTCAGTTACCTGTCAGTTGACACCGCCATGCCGGCCCAACCATAACCCCCCACGAGCTCCGGAAACCCTACTCACAGGCAGAAACACGACCCAGAGGTCATTTGACTGCGGTATTCTATAGGGTGGACGTCCTTCCCCGGACGGGCGGCTCAATTCGAGCGGAAATTCGCTATGCCCTACCTCTCTTAATTATTATTATTTTATATATTTATAGTCTGGCCGCTGAGGGAATGCGTTTCTGACAGGCCGTGAGTGACCAAATGGGCGATATAACTATGAACTGTCGTACAATTTACGGCAAAATTTCAAATAACTTTTATTTACCTCACTAAGGAGTGATAACACGAATAATCGAATAATTATGCCAACTTACAATACTTAAGCGTATTAATTTTGGGAAAAAAATATTGACAGGTAGGTACAAACTGACAGATATATAGGTATGAATTGACATCTGTCACAAACGCATTATTTGGGCGGCCGGAGTATAATGACTACTTTTCGCCTGATGGGAAGCTAAAACAGGAGCCCTGACTGAGCCAAATGCATTCCCCTCTCGAATAAAAAAAGATTCAGCCATGATATACCTACCTCATGAAGGCAAACAATATAAATTTAAGGCGATTACCTACTGATCTGTTTCTTGATATTTATTCTCAAGGGTCTCGGCACCCACTGTTTAACGGCCGTATTCACATGCGTTATACTATGCGACGCATAGTATAGGTTTTTGGGTAGGTACCTGTGCGTTTGCGCGACGCTTAGACATCATCAGCCTATTGCAGTCTACTGCTGGACATAGGCCTCTCCAGTTGTTCGCCATCTAGGGCACACTTCTGGAGGATATACCCTATAATCACCACGCTGGGCAGGCGGGTTGGCGATCGCGGGGCGTAGCTTCTTGCTCCGGCGACGCTGTTGCCATCATCGGCCTGTGGTATTTAGCTACGCCTTCCATCGTGATGGTTTTACCGCCACCAGTCAGTTTGCCAGAGCCTCGTTTGTTGTTCGGCAGGATGCACCACGGGCATGTGAGGATGGCTTGGAGCGAAAAGGTAATAGGTCGCTCCCTTACATCCGCGCATCATCCGATGCATAGTAACGTTTGTGAATACGGCCGTAAGTCTCATAGGTGCTCGAATCCCTGAGCACTTGGTGCCACTGAATAAAAGAACATGTCCCTTCCAGTCGGAGTACATAGCGCCAGTAGACGCCCGCCGGCAATGGCTGAGCGGCTTCACTGGTTCCGCAGGCACCGCACTGGTGACCGCGAACCGAGCGCTGGTCTGGACAGACGGACGGTACTACACGCAGTTCGAGCGCGAGGCGGACCCCGCGCTGTGGACGCTCATGAAGCAGTGTGAGTGCATGGAGCCTTAGCGTCTTAGCTGCGTGTTTTTTAATTTTTTTTATGGAATAGGGGGCAAACGGGCCTGAAAGTCACCTGATGGTAAGTGATCACTTCAGCCCATAGACACCGCAACACCAGGGGAGTCACAGGTGCGTTGCCGGCCTTTGAGAAATCTATAGGCTCGCTTTTTGAAGGTCCCTAAATCATATCCACGCGGAAAAATTGCAGCAGGAAGCTGATTCCAAAGACCGGTTGCACGAGGCAGAAAATTGCGCAAAAAACGCACCGTGGAAGACCTCCAGCTATCAAGATGATAAGGATGAAATCTAGAATTGGTGCGAGATGTACGATGATGAAAAATAGCAGCCGGTACCAGATCAAACAATTCCTCCGAACACTCGCCGTGATATATACGGTAGAAAACGCACAAAGACGCAACATCCCTGCGCAAAAAAGCTGTGTGTAGACGTAGCGAATGGCGAGCGGGTCACGGGCTAGCGACAGCGACCCGTTATGAGGGTTTTCTGAAAGAAAAAATCCACCAGTAGCCACCACATGCGCAGCAAATTCATCATCATTATGCCTATTGCATCCAGCTGGATATAGGCATCTCCAGTTGTTCGCCACTTAGGGCAAACATCTGGAGGATATACCCATAATAGCCACTTGGGGCAGGCGGGTTAGGTATGGATGATTCTGTCACCAAAGCTGAGGTGGCGGAGGCCTTGGCCAAGGCTGGGGGGTGCCCGATTTCCACCGTTACCGTAGGCACCATAATTCCGAATCGTCGAGGGAGCAGCTCGGTGGTCGCCAGGATTCCCATCGCGGCAGCCAAGAAGGTTGCCGCGGGGAGACTCCTGGTGGGCTGGGTTTCGGCCCAGGTCCAGGTGTTGGAGCAGCGACCGCAACGCTGCTTCCGATGCCTGGGAGCTGGGCATGTAGGAGTCACATGTTCGACCGGGGTTGACTGCAGTTGCTTATGCTATAACTGTGGTCAACCTGGGCACCAGGCTAGGAGCTGCTCCGCTCCCGCCCACTGCGTCGTCTGCGCAGCGGCGGGAGCAAAGGCTAACCACAGGGTGGGGGGGAAGAGCTGCTCCCCGCCCAAGAGTGGTAAGAAGTCGGGCCAGCCGTCCAACAGGGCGGCATCGCCCCCGCCTCTAGCTGGGCCTATGGAGGTTGTTGACGTTCCCTTTGAAGTAGAATGCCCATAAGCGTCCTTCAAGCGAACGTCAACCACTGCATCGCTGCACAAGACCTACTTGTGCAGCACATGGTGGAGTGGGGGGCCAGCGTCGCTGTCGTCGCGGAGCCGTACTCCGTGCCACCGAGAAACGCCAATTGGGTGGCGGACCCAATTGACTCGGTGGCGCTGGTTTCTTCGGGCGAATGCCCCTTGGAGCCCCTGTTTTGTGGCAGTGGCTATGTCGCTGCTAAGTACCGGGAGATGCTGCTGGTTGGTGTGTATTTCCCACCCAGCCGCAGTGTTGCGGAGCTGGAGGCCAGCCTTGATAGGCTTGGTGGATCCCTCCGGCGACACCAACTCCCGGTACTCTTGGCGGGGGACTTTAATTGTAAGTCCCCCCAGTGGGGCTCCAGAGTGACGGACAGACGCGGATCGCTCCTGCTCGAGTGGTCCGTCGTCCAGGGACTGTCCATCCTCAACAGGGGCACCGTGCCAACCTGTGTGCGGCCGCAGGGAGAGTCCGTGGTGGACATAACGTTCGCCACCCCTGCACTCGCGCACAGTGTACACGGCTGGATGGTGCTGGAGGAGGCGGAAACATTGTCGGACCATCGCTACATATGGTTCGACATTGCCGCCTCTAGCCTCCTATCGCCCGCTCCACCGCCCTCCCGCGGCCTTGACAATTTTCCACGCTGGACTTTGTCAAGGCTTGATCGGGAGAAAGCGAAGGAGGCGGCGATAGTGGAAGCCTGGATTTCGGAGGGTACGAGGCGCACCGAGGTGGACGCTGAGGCCGAGGAGTTCCGGGGGGCCATGACGCGCATTTGTAGCGCGTCAATGCCCCGACCCGGACCTCGGCCTCCGAGACGGAGCGTCTACTGGTGGAGCCCTGAAATCGCAGCCCTCCGTGAGGCCTGCGTAAGTGCGAGGCGCACCATCCAGCGCCACCGGCGACGACGGCGACGCGATGCGGCCCAGGAGGCCCCGCTGCTCGACGCCTACCGAGCAGCGAAGGCAGCCCTCCAGGAAGCGATCCGGGAGGGCAAGAAGCGCTCCAGGGACGAAATGCTATCGTCCCTGAGCCGGGACCCCTGGGGGCGGCCCTACAGACGGGCGAGGCAAAAGCTTCGCCCTTGGACCCCCCCGGTGACTCTGACGCTCGAGCCAAGGGTCCTGCAGAGCGTAGTTCCCGCCCTTTTCCCAGCTCTAGAAGGGTGGGAGCCTCCTCGAATGTTCCCGCATCCGCCAGCAGGACAAGGATTCGAGGAGGTTACGGAGGAGGAGGTGAGCGCGGCCGTTAAGCGGCTGCGTTCAAAGAGCGTCGCACCTGGCCCGGACGGAGTACCGGGCAAGGTGCTGGCCCTGGCTCTTGGATGGTTGGAGGAGCGCTTCAGACGCTTGGCATCTGAGGCGCTACGCCAGGGCCATTTCCCGGCGGTGTGGAAGGTAGGGCGCCTAATCCTGCTAAGGAAAGAAGGGCGCCCAGCAGATTCCCCGTCGGGATACCGCCCGATCGTCTTGCTGGATGAGGCTGGGAAGCTTTTAGAACGTCTAATCGCTTCCCGCCTCATCCAGCACTTGACGCAAGTGGGGCCGGATCTGTCGCCGTACCAGTACGGCTTCAGGTCCGAACGCTCCACCGTAGACGCCATCCTCCGCGTAAAGGGGTTGGCGGATCGGGCGGTGGCTGAGGGGGGAGTTCTGGTGGCGGTGTCTCTCGACATCGCCAACGCGTTCAACTCCCTCCCTTGGCCTTGTATCCTGCAGGCGCTCCGTCACCATGGTGTACCGGAGTACCTGCAGGCGGCGGTGCGCTCTTACCTAGAGGGAAGGAGCGTAGCCTATGAGGCGCGCACTGGTGTGGAGACCCACCCTATGTCGTGCGGTGTTCCACAGGGTTCGGTTCTTGGTCCGCTCCTGTGGAACATCGGTTACGACTGGGTCCTCCGCGGCCGTCTCCCGGCTGGCGTCGGCGTAACTTGTTACGCTGACGACACCCTGGTGACGGCCAAAGGGAAAACCCACGCCGAGGCCATACAGCGCGCCTCACAGGGGGCGGGGGCAGTGGTCCGCCGGATCCGCGCCTTGGGCCTCAAAGTGGCCCTGGAGAAAACCGAAGCCATATGCTTCCATGGGCCTCGGCGCACGCCTCCCACCGACTCTGTCGTGATGGTAGAAGGCGTGCGGATTCCCGTCGGCACAATCCTGAAATATTTAGGATTGTGGCTCGACGGGCGATGGACGTTTAAGGGCCACTTCGAGAAGCTGTGGCCCAAGTTGGCGGGGACAGCGGGCGCATTAAGTGGACTGCTGCCCAATGTGGGGGGGCCCTCTGCATCGTGCCGACGACTCTACCTGGGCGTCCTCAGATCGATGGCCCTTTATGGGTCACCGGTCTGGGCTGGCGCCATTACGGTGGAGACTTCCCGCGCGCTGCGGAGGGCCCAACGCCCCCTCGCGTTAAGGGCCATCCGCGGATATAGAACTATATCCGCGGATGCCGCCACCGCGATTGCCGGGTCCCTTCCGTGGGACCTGGACGCTGCCGTACTCGCCGCAGTCTACCTGTGGCGAGCCGAGCAGCGGTCGCGGGGCCTCCGGCCAGCGCCCGCCGATGTCGGCGCGCAAAATGTGGCTGTTGAGGCGGAGGCGCTCACAGTATGGCGTGAGCGCCTCGAGGCCGCTCAGTGGGGGCGCCGCACCACTCAGGCCATTGGCCCCATTCTGGAAGAGTGGATGCGGCGCCCCCACGGGGTGGTGACGTACCGGCTGACCCAGGTCCTCACGGGACATGGATGTTTCGGCCGGTACTTATGGAGGATCAAGCGAGAGCCTGATCCTCTATGCCGTCACTGCGACAGTGGCTCGGAGGACACGGCAGAGCATACGCTTCGGCATTGCCCTGCCTGGGCCAATGAGCGCTCCGTCCTCGTCACTGTCGCACAGGACCTCGATCTGCCGCAACTCTTGCGGCAGATGACGGCGTCGAAGGAGGTCTGGCGAGCGATGCTCGCATTCTGCGAGACAGTGATCTCGCAGAAGGAGGCGGCGGAAAGAGAGCGTGAGGCTGCGGTAGACGCGCCCGCTCTACGCCGCCCCCGGCCCGGGCGTCGCCGGAGGGCATACAACGCATCGTATGCCCTCTGAGCCTCTCCTTCGTGCCCCGAGTGGTGAGTGCGGGGGCGCGATCCACTCATAGGGGCGTAACGGTGTGGTGGGTGCAGCCACACCGTTGCACGAGGTCCGCCCGGGGAGCACTCTATTGCTCCCCGGATCCGGGGGCAGGGGTATTTGCCCTCCCCGGACCAGGAGTGCCGGCTGCTTATCATCTGCGGCTGGCCAGGGCAGGCAGGGATGTGGCCGTATGCTTCGGCGCTACCCGTGTCCCTGCAACTTGCTGCCCACTGGCGACACAGGGGGGTTTAGTGGGTATGCCCTCCCTTTTTGGGAGGTGTGAGTCCCACACACCATGCCGCCTCCCCCCGGAGACGGCATGAAGGTGCCTAATGCATTCCCCTCTATAAAAAAAAAAAAAAAAAAAAAAGGCGGGTTAGGTATCTCAGGGCTAGGCTCCTCTGGTGACGCTTATTTTTCAAGTATGAATTCATGGCGAGCAGATGTTTTACGTATGTATTCACAAACGTTACTATGCGTCGCGCGGACGCACAGGTACCCAAAAGCCTATAGGAATTTGGGCACTGTGCGTCCGCGCATCACATAGTAACGTTTGTGAATACGGCCGTTAGGTTATTGAGTGCTCACTTACATAATAATAACTAGCACATCATATGATCAGCTTAATAACGAGGATCAAAATCTTCAAAAAAATAATAATAATGAGGCCCAGTGCTCTTGATACTACCTCTACAAATAGAGAAAAAAAATATACATAAAATAATAATAATTATCTTTATTTCCAAATAAATTTTACAATAAACACTAATTCTAACGGTCTCTGCACTAAGCCAAGCTTGTAACGCAGTGGCCAAATTTTGGTTACTTAAAGGTTAAACAATGAGCTAAGTGTGGACGGTCCAAGCCAGTAAAGATAAACAAAATAAATGCTTATTAGAGGAACTTAATTACAATAACAGTAATAATAAAAAACACAAAATTTTAACTAAAGAAAACAAAGAAAGAGTGTGTGTGTGCATGTGTGTATTTGTGTGTGTATGTGCGTGTGTGTTTGAGTATGGTGTGTCTGTGTGTGTTAGAAGGAAAATGATTTTAAAGGTTTAAAAATAAAAGAAAATTGTTGTCTGAAACATTCCGTTTTCTGTCCAGCTCTCCCGGACACTCCTTCCATGGAGAAATGGCTGGCTGCGAACCTCCAAGAGGGCGCCACAGTCGGTGCGGACCCCCACACCATGACGAGGGAAGAATGGACGCCACTACAGGTAACTAACATGAAGAGATTACCTTTTTTATGCTACTACTAAATTTAAGAGCTTTGCTCTTGTCGGTGGAGCAACTTCCACTCCTCCCTGGACTCCGCCAGCGCCTTCAACTCCTTGTACGTCATGACATTAACTTTCTCCTTTAGCTATTGTGTAAATGTTCGTCTTGGCCTCCCTCTTCCTCTTCTGCCTTCTATTTTACCTTCTATTATAATTTTCATAAGTGTGTCATGACGCACAAGGTGTCCACCTTTTTTATACAGGGTGATTAAAAATTTTTGGTCACTTGTGCGTGAGGGATATGTATTTGAATCACCTCCATGTATGTATGTCATAGGTTCAGAATTATGATGGAATGAAATGAAAATGAAAAATGCTTTATTACTATCAGAAAAACCTAGACTATACAGTTGATGGTTAATTTAGTCATGAAAGTATATAAATAGCACAAGTCTAAGGAGTAAAGAATGGAACAGGGGATCCCAAACTAGGCTTAGCCTGTATCTTGGGTAACCAAAAATAGTTATAGTAGTAACAGAGCATAATAAATACTACAAAATACAACTTATAAGCTACCAGTGCCGGTTTGGTGAGTTGAAGGTGTATGTGTATAGTATGCAAGTATGATAGTCACAATTCTTTCTAAAGTGGCAAGATAGATTCGGTTTGCCTGATAGTCCATCAGCCATGATGTAGCCAAAGTAGCTTGTTAAGCATTACTTTTTGTATGATTATGAAATCTGATAGCCTTTTACATTCCTGAGGCTTTCTAAGAAACCATCAACAAAAAACAATCGCCCAGAGACAGACACTCACACACACATTTTTTATTTTTTTTTATTGTGGCTCGACATAATGGCTTCCTTACGCCTGATGGAAAGCGAAAAGAGAAGCCCAAATCGCTGTGACAACGGGCAAATAACTGGTCAGTTACCTGTCAGTTGCCACCGCCATGCCGGCCCAACCCCAACCCCCCACGAGCTCCGGAAACCCTACTCACGGCAGAAACACGACTCAGAGGTCATTTGTCTGCGGTATTCTATAGGGTGGAGGTCCTTCCCCGGACGGGCGGCTCAATTCGAGCGAAGATTCGCTATGCCCTACCTTTCACACTCTACACATAAATACACACAAACACACACAGAGACTCTCACACGGACACACACTCACACCAAAAGATATACACTCACACCAACAGAGTCACACTCACACCAACAGAGACACACACACACACCAACAAACACCCACAATACACACTCACACCAACAGATACAAACTCACACATAGACACACACACAGAGAGAGACATAAAACACTCCATACCATTGGTTTCAGACGGCCCTCACCAAGTCCAAAATGAACTTGGTGGCGGTACCCAATAACCTAGTGGACGAGGCGAGGGTGCAGCTCAACGACCCCCCTCCCGCGCGCCCCCACCACCCTATTATACCGCTACCTATTAAGTATACGGGTAAGTGAGTGTTACCTTGGTCTACACTCTACACTAAATAAATAAATATCGGACAACATCACATACATTGCTCCGATCCCAAAGTAAGTAGCTTAAGCACTTGTGTTATGGGTATCAGAACAACGAAGGTACCACAAATAAATACTTAAATACAATATAACACCCAGACACGGAACAAACACAAGTGTTTATCACACGAATGTTAGTCCCGGATGGGAATCGAACCCACGACCCTTGGTTCAGAAGGCAGGGGACACACTACATTATTTTAGATTCTTCTTCATTAGATCATCATCATCATCAGCCTATGCAGTCCACTGCTGGACATAGGCCTCTCCAGTTGTTCGCCACCTAAGGCAAACTTCTGGAGGATATACCCATAATCGCCACGCTGGGCAGGCGGGTTGGCGATCGCAGGGCGTAACTTCTGCTCCGGTGACGCTGCTGCCCGTCATCGGCCTGTGGTATTTAGCTACGCCTTCTATTGTAATGGTTTTACCGCCACCAGTCGGTTTGCCAGAGCCTCGTTTGTTGTTCGGCAGGATGCACCACGGGCAGGAGAGGATGGCTTGGATCGAAAAGGTGATAGTTCGCTCCTTACATCCCTTCATTAGATATTGAATAAATAACCCAACCCAAGACAGTTTAAAACAGTATAATTGGCAACCCCAACTATAGCCTGCCCAGGAGTATGAAGAAAAATTGTACCAAGTTTCGTTAAGATCCGTCGAGTAGTTTTTGTTTCTATAACGGACATACAGACATATAAGTTTTACTCATTGCCTTTTTGGCATCAGTGTCGATCACTTATCGATCCTGATAGTTATTTTGAAAATATATTTCATGTACATAATTAACCTCTCTACAGATTTATTAAGTAGATGATGTAAATCTCATATGTCAAAGTTATTATTATATTTGGACGCTAGATGGCACTGTGTAGGCCAACGGGGACATATATTTTATTTTATTTATTTTATTAAGTCCGCCTTTTGTACACTTATTTACTGTGCAATAAAGATTAAATAAATAAATAAATATTTTTGTTTATTTAAGAGGTTACTATTATTTTTGGATTTCTGATATTTATTTAACCGACTTCGTAAAAGGAGGAGGTTCTCAATTTGTCTGTATGTATAATATTTTTAGGGAGATCTGCCGGCGATAAGATTCGAGAACTGAGAGAGAAGATGGTTTGAGAAGAAGGCAGCTGCTTTGGTCATCACAGCGCTAGACGAAGTGGCTTGTAAGTACAATTTTATGGTACACTAGCTGTGCTCGCGACTTCGTCCGCGTGGAATAGTTATTTTTTTCCCCGTTTTTTTTTACATTTTCCATTATTTCTTCGCTCCTAATAGTTTGCAGCGTGATGTTATATAGCCTAAAGCCTTCCCCGATAAATGGTCTATTCAACACAAAAAGAATTTTTCAATTCGGACCAGTGGTTCCTGAGATTAGCGCGTTCAAATAACAAACAAACTCTTCAGCTTTTTAATATTAGTTAAGATAAATAAATAGCACAGCATATAGGTACGGAACGTTTTAAAGGTTCCGCACCAAAAGGTAAAAACGGAACTCCATTACTAAAACTTCGCTGTCTGTCTGTCCCTCATCATCATCATCAGCCTATTGCAGTCCACTGCTGGACATAGGCCTCTCCAGCTGCTCGCCACCTAGGGCAAACCTCTGAAGGAATATACCCATAATCGCCACGCTGGGCGTAGTATTAGTCATAGCGATTTGGGCTTATCTTTCGCTTCCCATCAGGCGTAGGGAATCCAAAGGGAAGGGAGTCAAAAAGTTATGAAATTTGTGTGACGTAATTTGGCCCTTTGTGAGAGACAGACAGGAGCGAGAGCTACGCCCTGCGATCGCCAACCCGCTGCCCAGCGTGGCGATTATGGGTATATCCTCCAGATGTTCGCCTGTGGCGAACAACTGGAGAGGCCTATGTCCAGCAGTGGACTGTGATAGGCTGATGATGATGATGATGATATGACTCCTTGGAACTCTGTCGCCCCTTTCGTTCACAGACACCCTTAACCTCCGGGGCTCGGACATCGAATACAACCCGGTATTCTTCTCCTACCTGGTGGTGACGCCGTCGTCGGTGCAGCTGTTCTGGGGGGACGGCACCCTCGCCGCGGGGGTGGCGGGCCAGCTAGAGGGGGAGGGTGTTCCAGTGGAGGGGAGACCGTACGGGGACGTGGTGGGGTACCTGCAGGAGTTGGCGGTGAGTGATAGTAATATAAGGGTATTTGCCACTCCCCGGACCAGGAGTGCCGGCCGCTTATCATCTGCGGCTGGCCAGGGCAGGCAGGGATGTTGGCCGTATGCTTCGGCGCTACCCGTGTCCCTGCAACTTGCTGCCCACTGGCGACACAGGGGGGTTTAGTGGGTATGCCCTCCCTTTTTGGGAGGTGTGAGTCCCACACACCATGCCGCCTCCCCCCGGAGACGGCATGAAGGTGCCTAATGCATTCCCCTCTTTAAAAAAAAAAATGATTGATAGTAATATAGATAGATAAATATTCTGGCTCGACTCGCTCGATGGCTCATTTTGTAGTGACCTCTGCCTTCTGAGCCAAGGGTCGTGGGTTCGATTCCCGCATAGTACAAACATTTATGTTCATGAACATATCTGTTTGTATTTAGTCTGGGTGTTTACTATGTATAATATGTATTTATTAAAAAAAAAGTATATAAGTTATTTTAGCAGTTGTCTAGTACCCATAGTACAAGCTTCGGCTTATTTTCGGCGCTGTGTGGCCCAGCGTGCCATGTCTTGGGTTATTTATTCTTTATTTGCACACCAAACAGATGACTTAAACTAGGTACAATGACAACTCGACGTACTAATAAGGCGGCCTTATCGCTTTCAGCGATCTCTTCCAGATAGTGTTCAACTTAGATGACTCACGCACACATGAACACACATACATAATACACAACATACACACACACACACACACACACACACACACACACACACACAAACATACACAGTCGGGTATCTGCACGAGTTAGCGGTGAGTGATTGTAAATGGGTAGTTTTAACTTTTATTGATACTATATATATTTATGGAAGTCTGTTATATTTGAAATGCGATATCCACGCGTGCGACGCCGCCGGCACAGCTAGTGAATAAATATTATTCCCTTCTCAGGTGGCCGAATCCGGTGATGGAGCCCAATCTATTTGGCTATCCAGCGACGCGAGCGAAGCTATACATCGCGCCGCCGCTGGGGTAAGCACAAGCCTTAAATTTATAGGCTTAACCTTTTTTTTATAGTGGCTCGACATAATGGCTTCCCTACGCCTGATGTAATGCGAAAGAGAAGCCTAACACGCTGTGACAACGTACTCACCGGCAGAAACACGACCCGGAGGTCATTTGGCTGCGGTGTTCTATAGGGTGGAGGTCCTTCCCCGGACGGGCGGCTCAATTCGAGCGATGATTCGCTATGCCCTACCTCTCTTAAACCCTATTCACCGGAACAGGTAACTGACCATTTGCTTGCCCGTTGTCACAGCGACTTGGGCTTCTCTTTCGCTTTCCATCAGGCGTAGGCAAGCCATTATGTCGAGCTACTAAAAGGAAATGTTTGTATTTGTATTTTTTTAAGTATATATTTGTAGTACCTTCGTTGTTTTAGCTGTCAATTGAGCCACGGGCCAGTTAATAAACTTTTGACATTGACATTTGCTTGACAGCGAGACGTCATGGAGAAGCCGTTGAATTTGACGTCTGAAGTGTCACCGGTCGCGCTCATGAAGCTGATCAAAAATGAAGTGGAATTAGAGGTAAGACAAAAGAAACCTTATTTATTTATTTATTTAATCTTTATTGCACAGTAAATGAGTGTACAAAAGGCGGACTTAATGCCACATACGCATTCTCTACCAGTCAACCATTGGGCTAAGCAGAAAGTAATAATAAGGTAGTGTGCCAGAAAAGTTTGAAAAACAAAGACTAATAATATGTAATAAAAATAAATTAAATACAAATCTATAAATATAATATACATATATATATATATATATATATATATATATGTATATTGAATTTTGAATACATACATGATATCATTAAATACATACATACTTGCATGGTTGTTTCTTATAAATAGGAGTTTTAGGTGGCGGGGCAATGGCTGTCGTAGAAGACACATAAAAAAAATACTGTCAATGGTATCGATATGGTCATTTGACAGGCTCGGTGGCTCATTTGGTGGTGACCTCTGCACTCTGAGCCAAGGGTCGTGGGTTCGATTCCCGCACAGTACAAACATTTGTGTTCATGAATACATATATCTGTTTGTATTGGTCTGGGTGTTTTCTATGTATTATATGTATTTATTTACAAAAAAAAAAAAATAATAATAATAAAAAAGATTTATTGTCTTCTTACAAGATAACATACAGAAAAAAAGAAATCAAAATAACCAAACTACAAAAAAAGACAATGGGAATCAGCTCAGCTGATGCTGCCACAGGGAGTGACCTGGGCAAAAAATGTATCTTCAGTAAGTTAATCAGTTGTCTAGTACCCATAGTACAAGTTTCGGCTTAGTTTGGGGCTAGGTGGCGCTGTGTGGCCCGGCGTGGCATGTCTTGGGTTATTTATTTATTTTAGTCAATCTATCGATGATTCGCCGACACTAGCGCTCACCATGGTTTCCTCGTCTTTCTCGCAGGGTTTCCGCCAGTGCCACATCCGCGACGGCATAGCCGTGGTCCGGTTCTTCAAGTGGCTCCACGACCAGCTGGACTCGGGCGCGGAGGTCACAGAGATACAGGCGTCTGATAAGCTTCTGGAGTTTCGCAAGTGAGTTGGATGTGGTTCAAAAAAAAAAGAAAAAAATGGTTTACTTGAAATACAGGGTGAAAAAGAAAGTACGACCCCTTATAGTTCATTCGCGTTAAGAAAATAGTGACTGACAGGTCACTGACAGGCCACTAGCCAATTAAAACGCTAGAAATTAAAAATTATAATTGTAATTTGCACTAGCCAATTAAAACGCTAGAAATTAAAAATTATAATTATAATTTCTAGCGTTTTAATTGGCTAGTGGCCTGTCAGTGACCTGTCAGTCACTATTTTCTTAACGCGAATGAACTATAGAATACAGGGAACACAATTAATCTTAACTAATATTATAAAGCTGAAGAGTTTGTTTGTTTGAACGCGCTAATCTCAGGAACTACTGGTCCGAATTGAAAAATTATTTTTGTGTTGAATAGACCATTTATCGAGGAAGACTTTAGGCTATATAACATCACGCTGCAGCTATTAGAAGAGAAGAAATAATGGAAAATGTAAAAAAACGGGGGAAAAATAACTTTTCCACGCGGACGAAGTCGCGAGCACAGCTAGTTATAATTATAACAGCATGTTTACCATTTATAATAATGTACTTATTTACTAAAAAACGTATCTAATCTATAAGTAAGTCTATCAGTTGTCTAGTACCCATAGAACAAGCTTCGGCTTAGTTTGGGGATAGATGGCGCTGTGGCCCAACGTGGCATGTCTTGGGTTATTTATTTATTTATTATTATAACCCACCAGGGACGAGCAGGACTTCATGGGCCCTTCCTTCGACACCATAGCAGGGGCAGGGGCCAACGGGGCGATCATCCACTACTCGCCCTCGAGGGAAGGCCCTCAGACCCTCATACGGAGGGACGAGATGTTCCTGCTGGACTCGGGGGGACAGTACAAGTGAGTGATATAAATAAATATTTACTTTTTTTTTTTATTTAAACTTTATTGCACAAAATGGTGCAAAATGCGAACTTAACTTACGAGTAATGGGTTAAGGCGACTGGCTCGGTGGCTGAATTGGTAGTGACCCCTGCCTTCTGATCCAAGAGTCGTGGGTTCGATTCCCACTCGGTACAAACATTCGTGTTTTTTGTTTTGGATTAATGTTGTTGCATCACCCAATTATAGAAACATTGGTGAAAGAATTACTTCGCTTGTATGAAAAGTCTCCGAGCTATCACAATTTCAAAATCACAAATATGAACTCGCCCAAAAACGCTTCATGCAAACTGATACGAAAGCGTGACGTCACAATTTCGTATTGCGTAGTGTTTTGTATGCGTATCGTTTAATAAGCTTGTTTGATGGCTATATTAAATAGTGTATGTTATGGGTTCCATATCAAAATATGTTTTAATTAATGTACCTTAAACAGTGTTATAATAATTTTTGATTAATTTTACACTTTTGAAATTGACTTTCCCGATGAACTTTGAAGGCCTATCGCGCTCTCAATTTGCAAAACAATTTTGTTGTGATTTCTCAAATAAGTGTTTTTATTTTAATGGTTCTTTCTGGCAACCATCAAATAACATGTAAATTCAACCATGGTTGTCTCTTATTCACAGAGACGGCACGACGGACATCACCCGTACACGTCACATGAGCAGCTCGCCCACGGACGAACAGAAGGACGCCTTCACCAGGGTGCTCAAGGGGCAGATGATGGTCGGCAGCGCCCTCTTCCCGCAAGGAGTCAAGGTACTGTAGCGTCATTTTTTTTATACCACTGGGTAGCAAACAAGCCTCCGGCCCGCCTGATGTTAAGCGGTTACCGCAGCCTATGGACACCTGCGACACCAGGGGTATCACACGCGCGTTGCCTACCCTTTCACAACCTTTTTGAAGGACCCCATACTTTAGTCTCGGGGGATAGCCTCGGCGGGGAGCTCACATGTAGCGACACCTATCTCATAGGCACACCGCTAATAGGCACTGGTTCCGCCAGCTAACAACAGATGGCGATGTTAACATCCGCGGCACGCAATCTCCATACGAAATGAAATTGCTCCATACAAGTTCTATGGAAGACCTACAACGCGCATACGAAGTTTTCATACGAAAACCAAGATGGTATCACCATCATCATCATTGTAGCGACATCTATCTCACATGGCTACAACAGAGTGATGATGGTCGGCAGCGCGCTGTTCCCGCAAGGAGTGAAGGTACTATTCTAATCATCATCATCATCATCATTGAGGACTCCTTCACCAGGGTACTCAAGGGGCAGATGATGGTCGGCAGCGCCCTCTTCCCGCAAGGAGTCAAGGTACTGTAGCGACACCTATCTCCACACCGCTACAACTATATCCACGACGATACAATATACAGCACTAGTTCCGCGAGCTAACAATAGATGGCGATGTAAACATCCGCGGCACGCAATCTCCATACGAAATGAAGTTGCTCCATACGAGTACTATGGAAGACCTACAACGCGCATACGAAGTTTTCACCACGACTTGCTATATATACGACATACCAAGGTGGTATCATCATCATTGTAGCGACATCTATCTCCCCATGGCTAGAACAGACTGATGATGGTCGGCAACGCGCTCTTCCCGCAAGGAGTCAAGGTACTGTAGCGACACCTATCTCCACACCGCTACAACTATCTTCACGTCGCTAATAGGCACTAGTTCCGCCAGCTAACAACAGATGGCGATGTAACAAGGTAACCGTGCCATCATCATCATCATTGAGGACGCCTTCACCAGGGTACTCATGGGGCAGATGATGGTCGGCAGCGCCCTCTTCCCGCAAGGAGTCAAGGTACTGTAGCGACATGTAGCGACACCTATCTCCACACCGCTAATAAGCACTAGTTCCTCCAGCTAACAACAGATGGCGATGTTAACATCCGCGGCACGCAATCTCCATACGAAATGAAATTGCTCCATACAAGTTCTATGGAAGACCTACAACGCGCATACGAAGTTTTCATACGAAAACCAAGATGGTATCATCATCATCATCATTGTAGCGACATCAATCTCACATGGCTACAACAGAGTGATGATGGTCGGCAGCGCGCTGTTCCCGCAAGGAGTGAAGGTACTATTCTAATCATCATCATCATGTGTGTGTGTGTGTGAGCGTGTCTTTGTGCGTCTATCTCTCTATCTATGTGTGTATATCTCCGTGTGCGTGTGTTTGTGTGTGTGTGTGTGTTTGTGTCTGTCTGTGTATGTGTATTTGTGTTTGTGTGTCACTGTCTGTGTTTGTCTGTGCTGAGCTGAGCTTAGAACATGATTGGCTACACACATCACACACTCTTGTTTCGTCTTTTTATTCTTGTTTGTTGTTTCACCTTCTATTGCTGTATTATTTTCACTGTTTTTCTGTTGTTCATGTTTGCCTTGAATAGTTCTTTATTAAACGCTCTTTTTAAAAAATATATAAAAAAGTAATCGTTTCAACAATGTTTGACTGGCTCGGTGGCTCATTTGGTAGTTACCTCTGCCCTCTGAGCCAAGGGTCGTGGTTTCGATTCCCGCACAGTACAAACATTTGTGTTCATGAACATGTCTGTTTGTATTGGTCTGGGTGTTTTCTATGTATAATATGTATTTATTTACAAAAAAAATGTATTTAAGTAAGTTTATCAGTTATTGTCTAGTACCCGTAGTACAAGCTTCGGCTTAGTTTGGGGCTAGGTGGCGCTGTGTGGCCCGGCGTGGCATGTCTTGGGTTATATATTTATTTATTGTTTTAAAAACAAAAGCTAGTCATCATGCCTATTAAACGTTTTTTCTCTTTCTTCCTCCCAGGGCAACGTCCTGGACAGTTTCGCGCGCAAGTTCCTGTGGGACGTGGGGTTGGACTACGCGCACGGCACGGGGCACGGCGTGGGGCACTTCCTGAACGTGCACGAGGGCCCCGCCGGCGTGTCCTGGCGGCCCTACCCGCACGACCCGGGCCTCAAGCCGAGGCAGATACTGAGCAACGGTAATGTATCATCATCATCATGATTGTAGCGTGATGAAAAGTATATTATGACCTGCCGAGGAGCTTAAAGAATAATTACAAGTTTCGTTAAAATCCGTATAATCCTGTAGTTTTTGTTTCTATAACGAACATACAGACAGACATACAAAAATTTTACCGATTGCATTTTTGGCATCGGTATTGGTCACTAATCACTCCCTGATCCGATCGATTCCTGGTGTCAATTGGGGAATCGAACTTTTCGAAATTTGGGGAATCGAAATTAGGACAGTCACTCACTCACACACGCATATATGAACATACACACACACATACATACACACACACGCACCCAGACGCAGACACATGCAAACACACACACACACACATACATACATACATATACACACACACATAGCGAGAGAGAGAGAGAGAGTAACACAAAAACACACATTTGTTTTCTCTTTTTGATTTGTATTTTAGAAATAAGTATAGTAAAAAAAATCTAAACTATTTAGTGAAAGGAAAGTTACTCAATATGTTTTCTTATTACAGAACCAGGATACTACAAAGTGGGGGAGTTCGGCATACGCCACGAAGACCTGGTGGAGACAGTGGCCATCACGAAAGATTCCGACCACCCTAAGGTAAATTATTGTTTAAGAATAGAATAGAAACCGTTTATTTGGTACATTAACACACACCACTTAAACACAAAATACGGATGATGACAAGGTATGAAAATGAAGAAAATAATTAGTCCGTCTCTTAGATAATAAAAAAATATAAGACCCGTATTTTTTGTTTTGTCGAAATAACAAGAAAATACTTAGATATAGCGCATTAAAGTTACGGAGTGGGGGCTAACTTGACGAAGTTAGCCCCCACTCCGTAACTTTAACGTGACGACGTTAGAGTATATTTTGTACTCTAACGTGACGTCATGTGACATTTAAAATCAATGTATCTTCGTAAGTTTTTGAACAAGAGGCAAAATAAAAAATACGTATCCAATATTTTTCATTAATCTATCTGATGGACATTAAATTATTTTTTAGTCATCATCCCAATTGTACATAGATCTAGATAAGACTTAAAACTAAAACATAAATTTGGAAAACACTTAAAAATAAAGATAAAATGTACCAAAATGGATTAAGAAGAAATCTATACCTACTTCTATACTATATACTATAATATTATAAAGCTGAAGAGTTTGTTTGTTTGAACGCGCTAATCTCAGGAACTACTGGTCCGAAATGAAAAATTATTTTTGTGTTGAATAGACCATTTATCGAGGAAGGCTTTAGGCTATGTAACATCACGCTGCAACTATTAGGAGCGAAGAAATAATGAAAAATGTAAAAAAAAAAACGGGGAAGAAATAACTATTCCACGCGGACGAAGTCGCGCTGATGCTGTCAATTATTAAATAAATTATCACTTCTTCATCAGGCAAAGAATTTAGCGGGAAACTACGACGGACGCGGCGTGATCGGCTTCAATACCCTCACTCTGGTGCCCAATCAACGCGAGTGCATCGACGTCTCACTGCTGGATGACTTTGAGGTAGCAAAAAAAATTGTTATCATCATCATCACCATCATCATCATCATCATCATCAATACCCTCAAGATTGTGCCCAATCAGCGCGAGTCCATCGACGTGTCGCTGCTGGACAACTTTGAGGTAACAAGACAAGCCATCATCATCATCATCACCATCATCATCATCAATAGCTTCACGCTTGTACTCAACCAGCTCGAGTGCATCGACGTCTCACTGCTGGACGACTTTGAGGTAACAGCCAATCATCATCATCACCATCATCATCATCATCATCATCAATACCCTCAAGATTGTGCCCAATCAGCGCGAGTCCATCGACGTGTCGCTGCTGGACAACTTTGAGGTAACAAGACAAGCCATCATCATCATCATCACCATCATCATCATCAATAGCTTCACGCTTGTACTCAACCAGCTCGAGTGCATCGACGTCTCACTGCTGGACGACTTTGAGGTAACAGCCAATCATCATCATCACCATCATCATCATCAATAGCTTCACGCTTGTACTCAACCAGCGCGAGTGCATCGACGTCTCACTGCTGGACGACTTTGAGGTAACACGACAAGCCATCATCATCATCATCATCATCAATACCTTCACGCTTGTAGTCAACCAGCGCGAGTGCATTGACATCTCACTGCGGACGACTTTGATATCTCAACACGACAAGCCATCATCATCACCATCATCATCATCATCATATTTTTTCTTTTTTTATTTAAACAAAAAATAACAAAGATACAAGGCATCACAATTTAGGAGTGGGGGGTCTTTGACGACACACACAAAAAACTTTCACTCTTTGACGTCACGCGTAATTTTAACGGACTACTTATATCTTTGTAATATTTGGTCTATATTACAAATGAAAAATACGTGTCTTTTATTTTAAACAATTTAAAAGACGGACTAATTACATTTTTTACGGCAACAAGCCTATTTCGAGTGAAGATTCGCTATGCCCTACCTCTCTCAATCAATATGAGGTAGGGAACCTATGTTCTAACAAGCTACTTCATCATCATCCTAGCCTTTTTCCCGATTGTCTCGGGGTCGGCTTCCCAAACTGAGAGATTTGGCGAGGGCTAAGCTTTTACACAGAGCGACTGCCATCAGACCTCCGCAACACTTAGGGTAAGCTATACCCATTCCCAGTTAGGCGTCAGAGTTATCATCATCTCTGATATGATGTGACGACTGCTATCTGAGTTGGTAAAGATAGCACCCGGGACCAACAGCTTAGCGTGCCTTCCGAAGCACGGAGGAAATCGGTGTCAAATTTTGGTCACCCATCATCGGATTGACCGCGCCAATGGTTGCACAACGTTGCGATCATTGCCACTGAGCTCCTCGAGCTTCTAACAAGCTACTTACCATATATGTGTTAATAACTTTTGTGCTCCCCAGTTGGCATACGTGAACGCTTATCACCAGCGGGTCGCAACCACCCTCGGGCCGATCCTGGCCCAGCGGGGGCTGGTGGAAGACCAGCGCTGGCTGGAGAAGGAGTGCGCCCCCCTCTCTAGGGAGTAGGTGAGTACCGTCCGGCTGTCTGTCACCGGGCCGATTCTCAACCGCGGTAGGTAGCTAACAAGTCTTCAATGAAAGGAGTTAGTTCTCAATTCGACTGATTTTTTTTGTTTCTTGTGTAGGAACAGACTTGTCCCTACGAATAGTGGAAGTACTTCCGCCGAGCTAGGTGATCGTGCTCGGGCACCGCGGTCCGATGGACCATCTTGGTTTGTCGTATATATGTCACCGGAAAATAGCAAGAATCGTAAGTTGATCAATTTCCTAGGTAGTTGATTAACTTCCGGAAAATAATAAACGGCAGTTGAAATGTATTATTTAACGTATGTATTTTAGTAAATTGATCATTTTACGGGGTCTTGCCGTAAAATCATCCGACGAAGGTGAGGCGAACGTTGATTGGTTCAATGGCTCACGTAGCGTTATCCCGGCAACCAATTAGGGAACAGTGTATTAAGTTACGGGTAATAGTGCACCGTTAAATAGTACATTGAGCAACGATTGGCCCATTTGAGGACGATTTTACTTGTGTCAAAATCGTAACTTATTAAATGACTGTCAGGCTACCGTAAATTGATCAACTAACTGAAATCCATTGCGTTAAATAATACATTTCAACTACCGTTTGTTATTTTCCGAAAGTTAATCAACTACCTAGTAAATTGATCAACTTACGATTCTTGCTATTTTCCGGTGACATATATAGCGAGTCGTGATGAAAACTTCGTATGCGCATTGTAGGTCCATACAAGTTGTATGGAGCGATTTCATTTTCTATAGCCGCGGATTTTTCCGCCATCTGTTGTTAGCTGGCTGAACTAGTGATTGCATTTGTAGCGACGTGTAGATAGTTATAGCGATGTGGAGATAGGTGTCGCTACGTGTCCCTACACTTGTATTGTATGTTACTGTCACCGTAAATTTGTAAATACCGTTAGATTATAATCTATCTAGCGCGATTGTAAATTGTCAAAATATTGTAAACTGTAAAATAATGCTTACCTAGTAAACCTTTGAAATCTAGTCAATGGTACGGAACCCTTCCTGCACGAGTCGGACTCGCACTTGACCGGCTTTTTATAGAAATATGAAATAACCTTATGTTTGTATTTACAGGTACATCAAGCCATCTGTAATTATAACCACGAAATAAATGAAATAAACTACGAGTATACAATGTTTACAGTTCATAATTTAACTATAATCAATTATGTACATTCTGTAATACTTACATATAAAATTATTACATTTTCTATAATGTCTTTTTTTTGCCGAGTGCTTAGTAACTTTGCATCCCCCTTTTGAAATGCCATAAGCGCAAAATTGGGCATGACAGAATAGATTTTAGCTATTGTATCTGAAATGGCGGTACCTAAAAATTTAATGCATAGAACGAATAATAAAATCCACTATAAGTAACAATTATTTATTTACTTTCACAATAATTCTATGTACAATAAAATAATTTTTGTACGCTTATATTTACAAAAGAAAATAATTTAGCAAGCAATTTCTGTAATAGAACTTTGTAGATAACGATTTAAATATTTTTTATTGGCGATGTCCTAGATAAAACGGAGAAAAGAATATTGTACAAAGTCACATTGTAGGTATGACATTGAAAAAAAAACGTAGTCGGGAAATTGAGCCGCGCGTTAAACCAAGATGGCGCGTATTTTATCGAAATGGTATGAGATTAAACCAACATGGCGCGGATTGATCCAAGATGGCGGAATCGACTACGTAATATTTATAATTGCTTGCCAGACAGCATAATGCAATTTACTGTATTTCGTCAGAGGTATTAAAATGATATGACATAATAGGGTTGTTTTGGGGGTCAAAATAATTACATTATATTTAGATCATAAAAATGTATTGGACACGTATTTTTCTTTCTTTCATTCAAATAAAAAATAGCAAAGATACAAGGCATCAAAAGTTAGGAGTGCGAGTCTTTGACGTCACTCGCTCCCGTAAAAATACCTCACCAAGTGAAGTCACGCGTAATTTCAACGGGCTATAACTTTGCAATTTTTAGTCTAATTTACAAATTCAAAAATACGTTTCTTTTATTTTTGAATAAGCTAAAAGATGGACTAATTACATTTTTAATGCAACAAGCCTATATATTCTAGTATGTTCCTGTTCGGTGATCAAAGGAACCCTTCACAATATTATGAACCAAGGCACGGTTCACGCCATATTAGAATACAGTGTAAAGATACTGAAGAAAAGGAGGCTGGATGTCCCCAAAATGGTGGCACTGTTCCCGATCGGAGCACACTCGTGTTCCAGCCAACTGTATTCTTCTAGAAGATCCCTCTCCTGCAGGATGGGGCCCAAGGTCTTCAGAACTCTAGCATGGTAGTCGTTCAGATACTTTATCTGAAAAAAAGAAGATAAATATCAGCCAATGGGATGTAAGGGAGCGACTTATCTTTTCGCTCCAAGCCTCCCTCACCTGCCCGTGTTGCATCCTGCTGAATAACAAACAAGGCGCTGGCAACCGACTGGTGGACAACAACAATTGAAGGCGTAGTAAGTATACGGGAACAACACGGATTCTTTATCGGATTGGCTCGATGGCTCATTTGGTAGTAACCTCTGCCTTCTGAGCCAAGGGTCGTGGATTACAAACATTCGTGTTCATGAAACATATCTGTTGGTATTGGTCTGGGTGTTTATTATGTTTAGGTAATATGTATTTATTTACAAAAAAGAGTATCTAAGACATTTATCAGTTGTCTAGTACCCATAGTACAAGCTTCGGCTTAGTTTGGGGCTAGATGGCGATGTGTGGCCCAGGGTGGAATGTGTAGGAACAGACTAGTACCCTACGAAAAGTGGTAATACTTCCGCCGAGCTAGGTGATCGTGCTCGGTGACAGCGGTCCGGTGGACCATCTTGGTTTGTCGTATATATAGCGAGTCGTGATGAAAACTTCGTATGTGAGTTGTAGGTCTTCCATAGAACTTGTATGGAGCGATTTCATTTTGTATGGGCGCGGATTTTTCATCGCCATCTGTTGTTAGCTGGCGGAACTAGTGCTTGTATATTGTAGTGATAGTGACGTGGAGATAGTTGCAGCGGTGTGGAGATAGGTGTCGCTACCTGTCGCTACCTATGTCTTGGTTTATTTATTATTATTTATTTTATTTACTAATATATGCCTTTAAGTTAAAGTACCTATGTACTTACTTCAAAGTCTGTGAGCAGACTCACGTCCAGACAGGCGGTCTGATGCGGAACTAGCGAGATGGTGTAGAAGCCCAGAGCTCCTTTACTTTCGAAGTCTTCGACCAAACCTGAAGCCTAAAAAGTACAGTTACGAACATTTAGTATGGTCATCATCATCACAATCAGCCTATTACAGTCCACTACTGGACATAGACCTCTTCAATAGGCTATTATGGCTTAAAATTGTAATTAGTCCGTCGTTTAGCTTATTCAAAAATAAAAGACACGTATTTTTTTATTTGTAAATTAGACTAAAAATTACAAAGTTATAACCCGTTGAAATTACGCGCGACGTCACTCGGTGAGGCATATTTACGGGAGCGAGTGACGTCAAAGACTCCCACTCCTAACTTTTGATGTCTCGTATCTTTGCTATTGTTTATTTGGATAAAAAAGGAAAAACACTTGTCTTTTATTTTTGAATAAGCTAAAAGACGGACTAATTACCAATTTTAGCCATAATAGCCTATTGTGCGCTCCTTCAGTAAACTAAAGTATGTTGAGACATACCAATGGATGGTCTGCCGAATGGTCCATCTTAATAACTTCTACCACGTCCTCATGTCTGATGCCGAACTCGCCGGTTCGGTAGAAACCGGGTTCTGAAAGTAATATAAATAAATAAATAACCCAAGACATGCCACGCTGGGCCACACAGCGCCATCTAGCCCCAAACTAAGCCGAAGCTTGTACTATGGGTACTAGACAACTGATAAACTTACTTAGATACATTTTTTGTAAATAAATACATATTATACATAGAAAACACCCAGACCAATACAAACA
Organism: Conogethes punctiferalis; assembly: GCA_031163375.1. Classification (NCBI taxonomy): domain Eukaryota; kingdom Metazoa; phylum Arthropoda; class Insecta; order Lepidoptera; family Crambidae; genus Conogethes; species Conogethes punctiferalis. The sequence goes on along the minus strand of CM062106.1, from coordinate 4,834,694 downwards.
GACATGTTCATGCACACAAATGTTTGTAATGTGTGGGGATCGAACCCACGACCCTTGGCTCAGAAGGCAGAGGTCACTATCAATTGAGCCACCGAGCCAGTCTATATAGTATATAGATAGATAGATATTCTTTATTGCACAAAACACAGAGTAAATACAGAAAAGGTGATGCAGAGATAATGTGGTACAATCTAGGCGGTCTTATCGCTAGTGAGCGATCTCTTCCTGGCAACCTTCAGGTAGAGGGAACGTAAATTTTCTGAAGAGAGGGGCAAAGTCGTCGCGTCGTGCAAATTGTTCTGTGGGGTCTGCGCAGCCCCTAAACAACATGACGAGTTGTCCTTTAGGCATTCAATTAAATGTCGTCATTCAATGAACGCGCTAGCCATTCAATTGAATAGGAGATTCAACAAGATGACTGCGACATATACTAATCATAGTTCACTAAATAATCGGCGCGCCCACACAGATGAAGTGCCGGTGTTAATATTTGCACTCATCATCATCATCATCATCATCAGCCTATTGCAGTCCACTGCTGGACATAGGCCTCTCCAGTTGTTCGCCACCTAGGGCAAACTTCTGGAGGATATACCCATAATCGCCACGCTGGGCAGGCGGGTTGGCGATCGCAGGGCGTAGCTTCCCGCTCCGGTGACGCTGCTGCCCGTCATCGGCCTGTGGTATTTAGCTACGCCTTGTATCGTGATGGTTTTACCGCCACCAGTCGGTTTGCCAGCGCCTCGTTTGTTGTTCGGCAGGATGCACCACGGGCAGGTGAGGATGGCTTGAAGCGAAAAGGTGATAGGTCGCTCCCTTACATCCCCACTCACACATCTATAAATAATTGTAATCGTCGCATCACTCATCTAAATAAAATAATTAAGGAGTCATTTTATTTTAGACAATCTTCTACTTACCGTTGCTAAAGATCATTCCCGCAGATATTCCAGGATCTGTGGCGGAGGGCCCGCTCAGGATCCAAGAGGGCCCCTCGTGCACGTTCAAGAAGTGGCCGATGCCGTGCCCTGTGCCGTGCGCGTAGTCCAACCCCACGTCCCATAAGGGTCTACGGGCAAAGGATTCCAAGGTGTGACCCTGAAATATCGATTTTTGTTACTATCGTCAGACGGGGGATGAAAGGGAGCGACCTATATAAATAAATAAATAAATAATAAATATTAGACAACATCACATACATTGCTCTAATCCCAAAGTAAGTAGCTTAAGCACTTGTGTTATGGGTATCAGAACAACGAAGGTACCACAAATAAATACTTAAATAAAATTATAAACACCCAGACACGGAACAAACACAAGTATTGATCACACGAATGTTTGGCCCGGGTGGGAATCGAACCCACGACCCTTGGCTCAGAAGGCAGGGGTCACTACCAATTGAGCCACCGAGCCTATCACTCCGCTCCAAGCCATCCTCACCTGCCCGTGGTGCATCCTGCCGAACAACAAACGAGGCTCTGGCAAACCGACTGGTGGCGGTATAACCATCACTATAGAAGGCGTAGCTAAATACCACAGACCGATGACGGGCAACAGCGTCACCGGAGCAAGAAGCTACGCCCTGCGATCGCCAAACCGCCTGCCCAGCGTGGCGATTTTGGGTATATCCCCCAGAAGTTTGCCCTAGGTGGCGAACAACTGGAGAGGCCTATGTCCAGCAGTGGACTGCAATAGGCTGATGATCGTCAGATGCGTTCAGCGATACTTAGGTACCCGCCTCGAACAAACTATTAAGAGAGGTAGGGCATAGCGAATCTTCGCTCGCATTGAGCCGCCCGTCGGGCAAGGACCTCCACCCTATAGAATACCGCAGCCAAATGACCTCCGGGTCGTGTTTCTGCCTGTGAGCAGGGTTTCCGGAGCTCGTGAGGGGTTATACTTGGGCCGGCATGGCAGTGGCAACTGACAGTTAACTTACCAGTTACCTGCCCGTTGTCACAGCGATTTGGGTATCCCTTTCGCTTTCCATCAGCCGTAGGGAAGCCATTACGTCGAGCTACTATATAAAAAAAGTCGCTGAATTCGCTGGCACCAGCTAGCCACATTATAGATAGATACTCTTTATTGCACCAAAATAAAACATGTTTTTTTTTTTTTTTTATAAAAAAAGAGCATTCAGGATGGTCTCACTCCACCTGATGGTAAGCGGCCGTGAGGTCCAAATGTTAGGTCGACAGGCACAATAGGGCATACCCACCGCGCCTGTCGCCCTCACCCTGAAGGCCCACTGAGATGCCGTTTCACGCCCCGCCTAAAGAACCCAGGATTGTAAGAGGAAGGAAATACATGAGCTGGAAGGGCATTCCATGACTTAATGGCACGGGGCAAGAACGAGGAACTGAACCTCTTGGTGCGCGCTACTATTGTCTGTATGGTATGCGGATGACAACGCTGTCCAGCACGTGTTGTTCGGGAGAGGAAAGGAGAGGATGGAACGAGTTGGAATAACTCTTCGGAGCATTCCCCATTGTAAAGACGATAGAGAACACTAAGACTGGCAATGTCTCTACGTAACGTACATGTACAGGAAAAAGATGATGAACAGATATAGTAGTACAATGTAGGCGGTCTTATCGCCGAAAGCGATCTCTTCCAGACAGGTAGAGGATATAATGCCGAAGAGAGGGGTAAAGTAGTGCAGAACTGATACAATTAAGATAAATAATATTTTAAATAAATAAATCATCCTCTTAGCGTTGTCCCGGTTTGTGTCTCTAGGCCCAGGGTCCGCTTTGACCATGATCCTAGATTTAGCGAGTCTGGTTATTACATTGAAGCGACTGCCATCTGACCTTCGTAACCCTCAGAAAGGGGAACCAGACAAATTTGGATCATGGTTACACATTCAGAATTAAACTGGATGTGCAGGTTTCCTCACGATGTTTTCCTTCACCGCTAAGCTAGTTGTATAATTCCGCACATAGATTTTTTCAAATCCAGAGGCGCGGATTCGAACCGACGACCTCACGTGTGTGAAGCGACGATCTTACCACTAGGCTACCACGGCTCAATTTTAAATAAATAAATGATACAAATAAATAAAATATATTAATACACATTATATATTTCGTAGTCTTACCGGCGTGCCTTGCGGGAATACGGTCGTAGCTAACGCGATCTGTCCCTTCATGACGCGTGTGAACGCGAGCCGCTGCATGTCGGTCGGCGCTCCGCCCAGGCACCGCGTGCGGGTCAGGTCTGTCGTGCCGTCCCTGCGTACAAATGGTCATGTAGGGCCATAGACTTACTTATGTAGGAACAGTCTTGTCCCTACGAAAGTTCAAGAGAGGTAGGGCATAGCGAATTGAGCCGCCCGTCCGGGGAAGGACCTCCACCCTATAGAATACCGCAGTCAAATGACCTCTGGGTCGTGTTTCTGCCGGTGAGTAGGGTTTCCGGAGCTCGTGGGGGGTTAGGGTTGGGCCGGCATAGCGGTGGCAACTGACAGGTAACTGACCAGTTACTTGCCCGTTGTCACAGCGACTTTGGTTTCTCTTTCGCTTTCCATCAGGCATAGGGAAGCCATTATGTCGAGCCACTATAGAAAAAAAACAAAAGAAAGTGGAAGCTTCGGCGGCACTCGGGGACCGCGGCCCGATTTACCATCTTGGTTTTAGGGTTCCGTAGCCAAAATGGCAAAAACGGGACCCTTATAAATTCGTCATGTCTGTCTGCCTGTCTGTCCGTCTGTATGTCACAGCCAGTTTATTCCGAAACTATAAGAGCTACATTATTGTAGTGTTGTACATGTACCTACATGTTTGTCTGTGGTATTTAGCTACGCCTTCAATTGTGATGGTTATACCGTCACCAGTCGATTACCACGGGCAGGAGAGGTTGGCTTGGGGCGAAATGATGATAGGCCGCTCCCTTAGATCCCCAAAAAGAATAAGTGGTGGTTAATTAGCAGTGGGCAGGAGAGCTCGGTGGTCCTTTTCTAATCCAGTAACCAGACAGACTTCTACGCTGCTACGCCAATCGTGATCTCTCCACTCACTTGTATTGTCCTCCGGAGTCGATCAGAACCATCTCGTTCAACTTGATCTCCCTCTGCGGTCCCTCCCGGGAGGGAGAGTAGTGTATAATGGCTCCGTTCTCTCCTGCACCGGCTATGGTCGAGAAAGATGGGCCGTGGCACTCGTCTTCTAGCCTGAAAATAAAACAAAACAATATAAAGCTCTTGACTGAATAGGGGATTTTTTTTTCATTGCCATTAGTGGCAGACGAGTAGGCCTGTCTTTCCCAATGTGGCGAACAACTGGAGGGACCTTTGTCTAGCAGTCATCATCATCATCAGCCTATTGCAGCAGTGGCTGGACGTAGGCCTCTCCAACTGTTCGCCACCCAGGGCAAACATCTGGAGGATATACCCATAATCGCCACGCTGGGCAGGCGGGTTGGCGATCGCAGGGCGTAGCTTCTCGCTCCGGTGACGCTGCTGCCCGTCATCGGTCTGTGGTATTTAGCTTCGCTTTCAATTGTAATGGTTATACCGCCACCAGTCGGTTGCCAGCGCCTCGTTTGTTATTCGGCAGGATGCACCACGGGCAGGAGAGGTTGGCTTGGAGCGGAAAGATGATAGGTCGCTCCCTTACATCCCTGTCTAGCAGGGATTGCAATATCGTTGGGCAGGAGGGTTGGCGGTCGCAGGGCGTAGCGTCTCGCTCCGGTGACACTGCTGCCCGTCACCGGTCTGTGGTACCTATTTAGCTACGCCTTCAATAGGCCTGTTGCCGTAAAAAAATTTAAAAATGGTAAAATTAGTCCTTTAGATTGTTAAAAAATTGGTACTGACCTCTTGACCTCTGCCCTCCGAGCCAAGGGTCGTGGGTACGATTCCCGCACAGTACAAACATTTGTGTTTATGAACATGTCTGTTTGTATTGGCCTGGGTGTTTTTTATGTATAATATGGTTTTTATTTACAAAAAAAATACCTAAGTAAGTTTATCAGTTGTCTAATACCCATAGTACAAGCTTCGGCATTTTAGGGCTAGGTGGCGCTGTGTGGCCCAGCGTGGCATGTCTTGGGTTATTTATTTATTTATATACTCACATTCTCATCTCCTCCAGTTTATCAGACAGGTGTATTTCGGTCACAAGCTCGTCTGCTAACACTGTCTTGTCCAGCCAGTACAAAGACCTCACGATTGCTAACCCATCTTTTATATGAGCGTTTCTGAAACCCTGGAGATAAATAAGTGATTAAAGACGATAATACTGCCGTCATAAGGAAAAACCGGCCAAGTGCGAGTCGGACTCGCGACTCCGTACCACTGATTGAATAAAAAAAATTAGGTAATTTGATTTATGACGTTTAAAAAATACTACTGTCTAGATTTCATTCAAACCAATTTTCGTTAGTAGTTTGCATAGTATACACATCATGTGTTTTTTCAGTTTTATCATGCCCATATTTTACATTTTATCACTTTGGAAGAGTCTCTCGCGCAAACTATACAGTTTAAAAAAAAATTATGTTAGAAACCTCAACATCATTTTAAAATACCTATCCATAGATATCTCACACGTATAGGTTTGATGAAAAAAAAATTGTGAGTTTCAGTTCTATGAGTTCTATGTATGGGGAACCCCAAAAATTTTGGATTTTTTTTCTGATTTTATTTTAAAATCATAATGCGGTTAACAGAATACAAAACCACACGATCCAACCATCGTGCGATCGTTTTTTCTTTCATTCGATTGTTATAATGGCCACATACCTCTAACTCAACGGGATTTTTAATTGCTTTCATAAGTTGTACTGGTGACAAACTTGATTGTATCGTCACGCTTCCTGCCTGAAAAAAATGTACGTAAGTAATTTATACATAGATAGGTAGGTATATAAAAGCTTAACTTACGTACCACCTTTTTTTAGCCGGGGAAAATGCTTTTACGCATCCCCGTCACTGGGGGGGGGGGGGGGGAGTGACGGGGTATGTGGGACTCACACCGCCCTCAGAAGGGAGAGCGGGTGGTGAGGAGGCAGGGAATACCCACTAAAAACCCCGGCCCCTCCGTCTAGCGCTATGGGGTGGTGTCGAGGGTCCTAAAAAACCTAGCTCCACGACACCTGGGGCCCAACTCCCAAAAACGAAAACGATCGTTCGTTGAACGGATCGCGTACTTTGGTACCATAAATCCCGCCCATTTGACCCTCCCGTGTTCGAATATACGAACTAAAATTCGTCAAAGTCGATTTTAATTAATTTAAATCATATATAAGAACACGGGAGGGACAAATGGGAGAGTTTTATTTTCCAAAATTACGCGATCCGTTCAACGAACGATCGTTTTCGTTTTTGGGAGTAGGGCCCCAGCACTGCCCGCCTACGCAGGCCCAACTGGTTCCCCCAAAGGGGGAGCGCCGGGAACAGCCCGAAGTGTCAGTCCACTCCCGTCCGACTAAGACGGGGATCCGTGCAAGGCGGGTAGCGGTGCCCCCAATTTACGTACCACCTAGCGTAATCTTCTACAAAACAGAAAGTAATTATTATGTAGTAGGTACTTACAGATTCTACCGCGGAAAACAATGATTGGCTGCCATCTTGTGACAGCCAAATTGAACTGCCATCGGGGAGGGATGCCTGAAAAGAGAAAGATAAGGAACTTAAGTCTCTTAAAAAAGTAGAGGATTGAACAAAATATATTTCACCGAGTGTGTGTTGGGATGTCAGGGAGCGGCCTATTATCTTTTCGCTCCAAGCCAACCTCACCTGCCCGTGGTGCATCCTGCCAAATAACAAGCGAGGCGCTGGCAACCGATTGGTGGCGGTATAACCATCACATTGCTAAATAGCACAGACCGATAACGGCAGCAGCGTCATCGGAGCCAGAAGCTACGCCCTGCGATCGCCAACCCGCCTGCCCAGCGTGGCGATTATGGGTATATCCTCCAGATGTTGGCCCTAAGTGGCGAACAACTGGAGAGGCCTATGTCCAGCAGTGGACTGCGATAGGCTGATGATGATGATGATACCTACTAAAACTTTAGTGGTGAAATGATTAGAGCGTTAAGCCTAAAAGCGGACGATCTGATTTCGAATTCGATTTCCGGGCGAGTCAATTTAGGATATGAACTTTTATAAATTTGCCAGGAAAATATAAAATTCGCAGAAACACAATCTGAAAATCGTTACCAAAACATCAGTCGCCATACATTTGACAGATAACATGTCCTAAAATATTACATGTCCCATAGCTCACCGGATTAGTAAGCTCAAGTGGCAGTGGGTTGGCCACATCAGCCGCAGAACCGATAACCGTTGGGGTAAACGAGTTCTGGAGTGGAGACCGCGTCTCGGCAAACGTAATGTAGGACGCCCTCAGGCCAGGTGGAGTGACGATTTGCACAGGACGGCTGGCAAGTGCTGGAAGCCCAAAATCGACCTAAGTGGCGATCATTAGGAGAAGCCTATGTCCAGCAGTGGACTGACACGGGCTGCTGATGATGATGATGTCCTACAAAGTATTCGCTTTAGTCACTTAGGCGCTGGTGTGGCGAGTAACTCATAGGGAATGGGTGTTACCAAAATGGTCGCGTAACTTGTAACTTACCGACATGTCTTTCAAATAGTCAAAGAACTCGTCATAAGGTCTGACTGTGATCTGGATCAGTTCTGAAGCCAGGTGTTCTTCCACATCAGCTGTTAGGGTACTGTCGCCCCAGAAGAGGATCACGTTGTCTGGCATTTGCTGTGAATAATATAAAAACACTTAAACTCTTGCTAAAAAACCCCCAGCAATAGATTGAAATGCTACTTATCCTAGGTGCAGCGCAGACGGCACACTTTTTGTGCGACAATGTCTGCGTCTGAGATATTTAGGAGCTGCGCAGACGACAGACTTTTTGTTCGATAGAGTCTGCGTCTGAGACATTTAAAAAGAGCGCCTAGGTCCCTACAGCTCTGCCGACAGAATGATCGAAGATGTGCGTCGTCTGTGAAATATCCGCGACAGATTTTTGCGCGTCGTGTGCGTTACTGCATATAATTGCATAGGTTAGACTAAAAAGTGCGTCACGGATAGTCTGTCGTCTGCGCCGCCCCTTAAAAAGAGCGTCTAGATCTGCCGACAGAATGATCGAAGATGTGCGTCGTCTGTGAAATATCCGCGAGACTTTTGCGCGTCGTGTGCGTTACTGCATAAATTGCATAGGTTTTATTTTCACTGACTAAAAAGTGCGTCACTGATAGTCTGTCGTTTGCGCTACCTCGTAACATTGCATAAATAAACATGATATAAGTATTATAGTTTGCTAGTTGTGTCTACTACTTACTAGCAAACTACAATACACTACTCGTAATATTATAAAGAGAAAAGATTTGATTGATTTTTTGTTTCGGAGCGTATTCAATATAGGCTCCGAAACTACTTCACTGTTGTAGGTATATTATCTCCGGTGAACATATGCTATATTAAATTTACAAAAAAACAGTCTTACCAAATCAGATCTGATAATTAGGTATGAAAAGAAGACTGGGTTATACGGTATGTCGGACCCACGAAGGTTCAATGTGTCTGAAAGAAATGATAAGATAAGATAAGATAAGATAAGATAAGATAATCATTTATTGTCAAACTGTGTACAATGGTGTTACAAATAGTTGTTATACAGATCAAACAGTTTGTCCATTTCGGACGTACAATAGTAAATTATAGTTGTCAAGTGAAATAAGTTTATACGGAATTAATTAATTAGTAAATATTCAGTCAATATAGGTAATAATTAGTTAGTCATTTTACATTAAAGTATTCATTTAAATTATAAAAACATTGCATAAGTAACCAATTTTTAAGTGTGTTTTTAAATATATGTCCGTCCAGTGATTTTATAATTATGTCGTGGTAGATGATTAAATATTGCGATACCAGTTATATAAGTGCTTTTTCGAGTTATGTAACTAGAATGCTTAACAACACATAAGTCATCCTTGTGTTGCGATCGTAAATTATGCTTTGTTTCACTCCTTTTTTGAAAATATTCCCCATGATCCTTTATAAATACACATATCTCTAGTATAAATATACACGTCAATGTAAGAAACTTGAATTCTTTGAATACAGACCTTAGTGATTCATATTTGTTGATGTTAAACATGATTCGCAGACACCTTTTTTGGAGTATAAATGTGGATTGGCTATCAACAGAGTTTCCCCAAAAAAATTATACCATACTTTAAAATAGGGTATACATATCCATAGTAAGCATTTTTTGCTACATCGAGGGAAGTAACATTTTTCAATATAGAAATTGCATAACAACAACTGGAAATTCTTTTATTGATTTTTTCAATATGCATTTTCCAGTTTAAGTAGGTATCAACAGTGACTCCCAAAAAGTTTGCATTTGTTACAATCTCAACTTTAAAGTTCTTAATATTAATATCTAAATCTATTGCATCTTTCTTATAATTTCTAAATTCAATCAGTTTAGTTTTATCTAAGTTTACTTGTAAATTAATAGATATTAGATAATTTACCAATGTGTCAAGAGTCTTACGAATTTCCTCAATGAGACTGTTTTCGTCTAGTTTGTCTTTTGATATGAATATTGTTGCATCATCAGCAAACATGACACAGAGGTGATCAATTGTCAAGGGAAGCTCATTTACGTATACAAGAAATATATAGGTCCGAGTACACTACCTTGAGGTAACACCAATATGATTTCCTACATAGTCTGACTGTACTCTTTTCATTGTTTTCGTATTCTTGTCATATGTATCTAATACTGTCGCTTGTACTCTATTTTTAAGATATGGATTCCATTAATTTTAGCGTATTTCCACGAATGCTATGTGTTCTAGTTGTTTTTAATAGGTATACTATGGTTTACACAATCAAAAGCTTTTGATAAATCTAAGAGCAATCCGACACAAGATTTTTTCTTGTCAATATCTGCCCATATCTGTTTTTAATAATTTAAATATAGCCAGAATAGTGTTTTTACCTTTTGAAATCCGAATTGATTTTCATGTATTGTTTTATTTTTGTTTAAGAACGATGTCAACCCTAATTGCTATAATTTTTTCAAATATTTTTGGAAAAATTTGGCAATAAGGCAATGGGTCTATAGTTACTCATTCAGTTTTTGAACCTTTTTTGTAAAGTGGTTTAATCAATGCCTTTTTTAAGTCATCTGGGAATATTCCGGTTTCAATGTTTAAATTTATAATGTGTACTAATGGTTCAGCTATATAATTAATGCTTTTTTTAATTAATAATAACATGGGGATAGTTGTCATGTCCCAGTACTTTTGAATGAATTATTTTTAATACGTTTATTTAAATAAGGTCACAACAAAATGCCACACCGAGTGACGTCACGCGTAATTTCAACGGGCTATAACTTGTAATTTATAGTCTAATTCACAAATTAAAAAAAAAATTTTTTGAATAAGCTAAAAGACGGACTAGTTAATTACATTTTTAGCCAAATAAGCTACATATTATTTAGGTTACATTACCTATATTCAAAAGATCAACATCTGGATAGTGAAAACGCTTTCTGTAGTATTCTGTACCTATATTTTAGCAATGTGGAAATATATGTCGCTACGGACTGTTTAGACCGGAAGATGATGATGATGATGATGACACTTACACGCGATGTCATCCAGCGCTGACAGCACCAAGGCTACAGCGTTTCGTTGTTCTATCGTACTTCTCAACTCTTCTATCTTCCTCCTGGCAATACGCCCTGGTGGTAGAAATGGTAGACTGGTAATTAAACGTAAATATACCTACTATGTAAGTGAGGCGACCCATCATCTTTTCGTTCCTAGCCAACCTCATATCCCCGTGGTGCATCTCCTGCCGAATAACAAACGAGGCGCTGGCAACCGACTGGTGGCGGTATAACCATCACAATAATTGAATACATAGTTAAATAAATAACACAGGACCGATGACGGGCAGCAGCGTCACCGGAGCTAGAAGCTACCCCCTGCGATCGCCAAACCCGCCCTGCCCAGCGTGGCGATTATGGGTTATTTTTTAAATATCAGACAACATCACATACATTGCTCCGATCCCAAAGTAAGTAGCTCAAGCACTTGTGTTATGGGTATCAGAACAACGAAGGTACCACAAATAAATACTTAAATACTAATATAAACACCCAGACACGGAACAAACACAAGTGTTCATCACACGAATTTTTGTCCCGGGTGGGATCGAACCCAATGTGAAACATTTGTGTTTGTTCCGTGTCTGGGTGTTTATCTTGTATTTAAGTATATATTTGTGGTACCTTCGTTGTTCTGATACCCATAACACAAGCTGCCTTTTGGGATCGGAGCAATGTGATGTGATGTTGTCTTATTTATAAAATAGCCTTTTCTTTGAATCAATAGGGAAAAGTCGGGTATGTAGATCTTCTGCTACCCTCAAATTTATTCTTGCACAAAAAAATATCAAATACCAATGACGGAATAGCCCTTATACCCCAAAATGAAATTGACCCTCAAATACCTGTCCATTGAGCCCCCAAAATCGTTAAGGGGTTGTTAGGCCGGGGCGGCGCCGGCTCATTAACCAAGATCCTGGCAGCGTCTATTAAGTTCTGATCGATAGCTGTCAGCGTCACGTTGACAGCTGCCAAAGCCGCCTGTGAAAAGACATTCAAATGTCAGTGGGGAGAACACTCACCGAAGTAAAAAGGCAGGGAATACCCTGCCTCATTTTTTTTATAGTGGCTCGACATAATGGCTTCCCTACGCCTGATGGAAAGCGAAAGAGAAGCCCAATCGCTGTGACAACGGGCAAGTAACTGGTCACAGTTACCTGTCAGTTGCCACCGCCATGCCGGCCCAACCCCAACCCCCCACGAGCTCCGGAAACCCTACTCACCGGCAGAAACACGACTCAGAGGTCATTCGACTGCGGTATTCTATATTTCCATCCTGATTCATCATTTTATTTCATCCGCCCAACAAAATCCCGATCCCTTCGTCGTGCGCCTCCAAACCTCAGATCTCCCGAGGAGATCTAACTTACTAAACCTTAGCGATTAATTAGTAAGTAATGATCTGGGAGCGGCCTATCATCTTTTCGCTCCAAGCCAACCTCACCTGCCCGTGGTGCATCCTGCCGAATAACAAACGAGGCGCTGGCAACCGACTGGTGGCGGAATAACCGTCCCAATTGAAGGCGTAGCTAAATACCACAGGACCAATGACGGGCAGCAACGTCACCGGAGCGAGTAGCTACGCCCTGCGATCGCCTATCCGCCTGCCCAGTGAGGCGATCATGGGTATATCCTCCAGATGGTTGCCCTAGTGGCGAACAACTCTTGTCATCTGTGGCTGGCCAGGGCATGCAGGGAAGTGGCGGTCTGCTTCTGCGTTGCCCGTGTCCCTGCAACTTGCTGCCCACTGGCGACACAGGGGGGTTTAGTGGGTATACCCTCCCATTTCGGGAGGTGTGAGTCCCACACACCATGTCACCCCGGAGGTGGCATGACGGTGCCTAATGCATTCCCCTCTAAAAAAAAGGGGCGAACAGCTGGAGAGGCCTGTGTCCAACAGTGGACTTGCAATAGTCTGATGATGATGATGATGATGATGGTGGTCGTACCTGCAACCCATTCCATGCGGTCCTCGTGTATGTGGTCGGGTCTAGACCACAACTGAATTAGCTGGCATTGTAGTCAGCCAGTTCTGGATGGAGAGGTCTACACCTGCAAATCAATGGGGTACTTATTTTACAAAATTATCATCATTTGATACGGAGTTAGAATAGGACCCCAAACTCATTCCGTGGGTGTCAATAAATGACGATATTTTTCTTATAGTTGTTGCGGCTGAACTGGCGTTAAGGGTGTGGAATCAAAACGAAAATAATATGGAAACCACAAATCACTTTATTGCACTCAGCCGCGGTGGACTGTAACTTCAAACGAACAAACAAATTGTATATGTCACCGGAAAATAGCAAGAATCGTAAGTTGATCAATTTCCTAGGTAGTTGATTAACTTTCGGAAAATAATAAACGCGCAGTTGAAATGTATTATTTAACGTATGTATTTTAGTAAATTGATTCATTTTACGGGGTCTTGCCGTAAAATCATCGACGAAGGTGAGGTAAACGTTGATTGGTTCAATGGCTCATGAGTAGCGTTATCCCGGCAACCAATCAAGGAACAGTGTATTAATATACGGGTAATAGTGCACCCGTTAAATAGTACAATGAGAAGCACTTGGCCCATTTGAGGACGATTTTACTTGTGTCAAAATCGTAAAGTCTATTAAATGACTGTCAGGCTACCGTAAATTGATTAACTAACTGAAATCCATTGCGTTAAATAATACATTTCAACTACTGTTTGTTATTTCGAAAGTTAATCAACTACCTAGGAAGTTGATCAATTTACGATTCTTGCTATTTTCCGGTGACACTATAGAACCTTATGGTATTTTTAGATTTAAAAATGTAACTTGACACGGAAAAAATCCTCAATTGTTTTCACATCCACTATGTGGTTGTAAATATACGTATTAAACTCCAAATTATCGCCTGTTATTGAAGCTCCACCCGTAGACCAAACCCTGTTCACAAATAATAAACAGTAATATATCAAAATCATAGCAACATAAGATACTCTTAAAAGCACTTCCTTAATACAAAACTTCATATAAAACTATTTACATAACGTATATAAAAGGTTATCTGTCCGCAACAATAGTAATGTACTACAAAATGGCTTCCCTACGCCTGATGGAAACACAAAGAGAAGTTCAAGTCGCTGTGACAACGGGCAAGTAAGTGATCAGTTACCCTATCAGTTGCCACCTCCAATGCTGACCCAAACCCTAACCCCCCACGAGACTCCGGAAACCCTGCTCACCGGCAGAAACACGACCCGGAGGTCATTTGACTGCGGTACTTCTATAGGGTGGACGTCATTCCCGCGAACGGGCGGAGAATCAATTCGAGCGAAGATTCGCTATTGCCCCAGGCTACCTTCTCTTAAAGATCTTGGGAAGTCTTACCTGCCTCATCAGCCGGAAGTGCTCGGTGTCGACTGCAGGTAGAACTGCTCCAGTATCTTGCGTCGGTCCAGAGCAGGGCCTTCCCCTGCAGTCACCACGACTGACCCTGAGCGACCTTGCAGACCTGACAGGCCACGCGCGGCGCATATCCGTCGGCGCATGTACTGACTCTGGAGAAAAGAATCAAGTAGGAATACTGTTTTAAAATGTCTTGAATCAGTGCGTTCAACCAGTTATGACATACGGAGCCCTGCGCTCGCCAACCCTGCCTTTTTTTTCTAAATGACTACGATGATAGCTAGGCCGGCTTGCATCATCATCACCGGACTGTTGGGGGAGCGGAAGGCTCTCACCCCCTAGGTAAGGCAACACAGGCTACGGGCGCCCCCTAGTGGGGCTTCGGGCCTCGCGCCTTAGGGCGCTGCTGCGGGCTAGGGCGTCACCTTACGGCGATATTTGAGGAGAGGGGCGACCGGTTGCGGCGCCGGTTTCGCGGGCGGGACCGGGAGACGTTAGGGGGACCGACGCGGCCGCAGGGACCCCCGCCGGCGGGTCGGAACGACGGGCGTGAAGTGTTGGACTGTGTCGCGAGCCTGTTCGGGCGGCGGCCACGCATGGCGAGGGTAATGGGATCGTCAACCGTCCAGGTAGGACGTGAAGGGGGGCGAACGTTTCCTACCATGGGGGGCTTTCGGGACGGGACGGCCCAACCCAGGCCTGCCCAGTTGGCGTAATAGCAAAGCCATCCCAATGTTTGAACCAAAGTATGTCCAGCCTGTGGACTGCGATAGGATGACGATGATAATCAAAAAATTCAAAGCCCGTTAAAGTGAGCCTGAAACGGTTCGCCAACAGTCGATTGTTCCATGAACGTTTGACCAACAGAATCTTTGCGCCCATTATTTACCCTACATATACATACTCGTAATTTGCAAGATTTATTTTTTACAATCTATATCTCCGGAACCTAATCATTGTTACTTATACAATCGTTAAGTAGATTACGCACTTACGCCAATACATTGCAGAATATGGTATTGAATTGCTGGCTTAGGTAGGTAATAGCAGGACACGTAGCAGAATCTAACATCATTCGCGTTAAGTAAAATGCTGTGACTGACAGGTCACTGACAGGCCACTAGCCAATAAAACGCTAGGGATTTTCTAGGATTTCCTAGCGTTTTGATTGGCTAGTAGCCTGTCAGTGACCATGTCAGTCACTATTTTCTTAACGCGAATGAACTATAGTCGTTGTACTTATGTTGTAGGCGATGTGGAAGGTAGATGGTCGCTACGTAACTAAATAAATAAAAAATGATAATTGCTTACCCCATGGCGTCAGTGCTGTGGGACGACATAGGGCTCCACTTGATTTGCTTCATGACTGCTCATGAGCGCAGTGAGCCTGACCTCGGCAAGAAGTGAATGAAAACCATACTCCCATCGTATGTAGCTGTAATCATACAATGGGTCCTTTTTGCTACTTGCTTTCAACCAATCAAAGAGAGAGGTAGGGCACATAAGACGAATCCTTCCGCTCAAATTGAGCCCGCCCGTCCGGGGAAGGACCTCCACCCTATAGAACAACCGCAGCCCAAATGACCTCCGGGTCGTGTTCTTGCCGGGAGAGCAGGGTTTTCCGGAGCTCGTGGGGGTTAGGTTTGGGCATGAGCAGTGGCAACTGACAGGTACTGACCAGCTACTTGCCAGTTGTCACGCAGAGACATGGGCTTCTCTTTCGCTTTCCTTCAGGCGTAGGGAAAGGCTTATGTCGAGCTTACTATTAAAAAAACCCCACCCTTATTCAGAGTAGGTCCCTTGGAAACCGGGTGGTGTAATAAGCGCATGAGGGCTGAGATAGCGTTCCATATTTACCATATTGGGGCTCCTCAGGTTCCGCACACTGCTGGCCCGTAATGTGGGCATAGGCCACTTTTTAGGAAGACCCTGAATGAAGAAAATATCAATAAATAAATAACCCAAGACATTGCAAGCCTGGGGCCACACAGCGCACCTAAGCCCCAAACTAACCGAGATTGTACTATGGGTACTAAGACAACTGATAAACTTACTTAAGATACATATTTGTTTTTTGTAGAATAAATACATATTATACATAGAAAACCCAAGACCCTATACACACAGACATTTGACACACAAATGTTTGTACTGATGCGGGAATCGACCCACGACCCTTGGCTCAGAGGGCAGAGGTCACTACCAATGGCAGCCACCGAGAGCCTGTTCAGTTACTAATACTCTACATTTGGTGTGATATTTAACAATGAGAAAAGTTTACTTTACTTTTTTTTTATAAATATCAGACAACATCACATACATTGCTCCGATCCCCAAAAGGTAAGTAGCTAAAGCACTTGTGTTATGGGTATCAGAACAACGGAAGGTACCCACCATAAATACTAATACAAATTTATAAACCGATATATCGATGCATCCGAAGTGGTGTCCACTCAGCATAATCTATATCTAATATTATGTACTACATATTATAGTAGAGAGGTCAATTTCTGTACTCTACATGAAATAATCTTCAAAATACTATCTAGGGGGGTGATTAGTGTTGCGATGGTACCCATTGGGAAAAATTGGCAATCAGGTCTGTCTGTCGGTATGTTTCGTTTAGGTGCAGCGCAGATGTAACACTTTTAACTCGTTAAAATCCGTCCAGTAGTTTTGTTTCTATAACGAAAATACAGACAGACAATAATTTACTGATTGCATTTTTGGCATCAGTATCGATCACTAATCACGCCCCTGTAGTATTATGTTTAGGGGCATGCGCAGACGATAGACTATCCGTGTACGCACTTTTTTGCAATTATTTGCAGTAATAACGCACACGACGCGGCAAAACTATCTTTTGAAATCGGCACAGTAATTCTTGCGGTTGTTTTCAGTGAGTTTATTCATTACAAGCATCATCGACTCATTCACACCCGTATCAGTCCCCACTGCCTGGACATAGGCCTCTCCCGATGTTCACACACTTTGATCGACCTGGGCTTCTCGACATCCAGCACTTGCCAGCCGTCCTGCGCAAATCGTCACTCCCACCTGCCTGAGGCGCGTCCTACACTACGGTTATGCCGAGAACGCGATCTCCAACTCCAGAACTCGTTACCCCCCACGGTTATCGTTCTTGCGGCTGATGGCCTGATTTACAAGCTTACACACACAAAAAATACAAATCTTTGTCCGTGTTTTTTATATTAGTGTAGGTTATGGCAACAATAAATTTAAGAGAGGGTTAAGAGGCATAGCGAATTTCGCTCGTATTGAGGTGCCCCGTCCGGGAAGGAGCCTCCACCCTAATAGAATACCGCAGCCAAATGACCTCCGGGTCGTGTTTCTGGCTGGGTGAGTAAGTGGGTCTCCGGAGCTCCGTGGGGGTTGGTTGGGCCGGCACGGCAAGTGGCAACTGACAGGTAATTAACCAGCTAGCTATGCCAGGTGTGTCAACAGGACGACTAGGGTTCTCTCTTTAGCTTTCCCATCAGGCGTAGGGAAGCCATTATTGTCGAGCTACTTAAAAAAAAATATACTATATAGAGTAGTACCATAAATACTTACAAAAATAACACGTGTGCGAAACGCATTTTGGTAGACGCACCTAAGTACGTCACACTACAACACAATGATTACATACTACGAAATAATATGCCATTGATGATAACATATCTATAGTGAGACTAACAGCAGCCCCCTTCTTCCCTCGTTTTATTTATCCAACATCATTTATTTATTTGACAGGGCTCGGTGGCTCATTTGGAGTGACCTCTGCCCTCTGATGCCACAGGGTCGTGGGTACGATTCCCGCCACAGTACAATACATTTGTGGCATGAACATGTCTGTCTAAGTAATAAATCGTAAATCTGAAAATACCCCCTCCCACTACCCCGAGTGGGGGGGGGGGGGTCCTATGGGGGGCGGACTATAGTCATCTCGTCGTTAAGAAAAGTAGTCCTATTATAGATTTCTACGAGCGTTTTATGTTGGCTATGGCCTGTCAGTGACCCACGTCAGTCACTATTTTCTCTTACGCGCATCGACTATAAAGTCCAGAAACCACACGGACAAAACATTTACAATTGATAATTACGCAGAACGCTGATCAATAATTGTAATTGTTCTTATTCGCTCTCAATAAAGATTGTCTTGGATTAACGGAAGATATAGTTCAAACTTTGTTTGATTGCAGTGCGTAGCTCTATTTTAAGAGTAAGGTGTTTCGAGGACTAGCGGGGTTACACGAAGCTAAGCTTAAAAAAAAGTGAATCGGCTCAGAAAATCACGGCAATTTATTTTTTCAAAATAATTTATTCAGCGCACACTTATAAGAATAGGTTGTTAAGGAACGTTGCTATTTCACTATTCATTTCGCTCCAAGCAACCTCCACCTGCCCGTGGTGCATCCTGCCGACTAAACGAACGAGGCGCTTGCAACCGACCGGTGGCGGGGTATTAGTCATAAAAGCATCACAATTGAGGCGTAGCTATATATCACAGACCAATGACGGCACAGCAGCGACACCGGAGCTAGAAGCTCCTGTCCTGCGATCGCAACC
Organism: Conogethes punctiferalis; assembly: GCA_031163375.1. NCBI lineage: Eukaryota > Metazoa > Arthropoda > Insecta > Lepidoptera > Crambidae > Conogethes > Conogethes punctiferalis. Next base: position 4,816,089 of record CM062106.1, on the reverse strand, counting down.
CGTCTCCGCAGCGTGGCGATTTATGGGTATATCCTCCAGATGTTTGCCCTAAGTGGGGCGGAGCAACTGGGGAGGGCCTGTGTCCAGCAGTGGACTGCAATAGGCTGAAGGTACAAAGGACGACTTTGGGAACCTTCAAGAGAGCGATCCTACAATCTCAAGGGCCGGCAACGCACCTGTGACTCGACTGTGTGCAGTTGTGCCCCCGTCCGGGTAGGACCTGCCACCCTATAGAATAACGCAGCTATATGACCTCCGGGTTCGTGTTTCTGCCCGGTGGAGTAGGGTTTCCCGGAGCTCGTGGGGGTTAGGGTTTAAGCCGGCATTGGCGGAGGGCAACTGGACAGGGTTACTGACCAGTACTTGCCCCGTGGTCACAGCGACTTGGACTTCTCTTTCGCTTTCCATCAGGGCGTAGGGAATGCTATATGTCGAGCTAGTATAACTAAAATTCATATGACCTTTAGGTCATAAAAAAAGAAGATTTAGACCTTTCCGCTCCGCCATAGTGAAACCGCAGCTTTTATGATTGGGTGTTTATCGCTTATCAATTTTAAGTGCTGAATAGCTAATAAATTGGAGTAAGATAGGTACGAGTATAATCGACTGATAAGGTTATGCTAAGTGACCGAAAACTGATCAGTGGCCAATGATACTGATTACTCTCTGAACGTATTT